>JAVJIF010009587.1:0-105000 GCA_038442645.1 Agave tequilana
CTTTGACATTGGAGACAGGGGAAGTTATGTGGATACACCCTGACCTCGTCCAAGACGTACAGCGACGTCGAAGGACTCCAGCAAAAAGGGCAAAGTCCTGCAATGTCATCTCTGTCCTGCCAGATGATGGTAATCTTACTTCGGCTTCCCTCAGCGATTCAGAAGAGAGAAGCATGCCTGTACAGCGCAGGCAGATGCGCCTCAACAGATGGGCACCCGGTCTGGAAAAGTCATACCTAAGGCAGTATGACAGAAACTACTGACGAGATACAGCAACAAACGGCGTCAGTACCAATGCCGACATCCACTCCAATTCCAGCCAAGAAAGGAAAAACCTAAGGAAGTGCGATTCGACCACGTGTTGAAGAAACCGCCAAGCCAAGGGCTAGCCACGCCCTTTCGCTTTGATATATTGGCCCACTTAGCCAATATCCCGGCTCGTATCACAATACACGAGCTTCTTCGTCTCTCAAGAGACAAGAGAGGCACTCAGAGATGCGCTAGCCAACTCAGAGTCCTTTCTGACATACATGCCTGAGATTCCTGGTGATGAGATGCGGCTTTCCTGCTCAGAGTGCCATCACGCACAGTCAAAGGTACCTGCCATTACCTTCACGGCGGAAGATATGCTTCTAAAAGAAACAAGCATGATCGACCTCTGTACTATACCGGTATATCGGTTCAACCTGTATTGAAAGGATACAAGTCGATCCGGGGTCTGCGCTCAGCATCATCCCCAAAAGGCTCCTCTACTTTCTTGGCATACCACTGTACAGGTTGTCCGCAACCACCACTACAATATATGGTTTCAACGCCGGAGCAGCCATCCGCTTGGAAAGATTCGGCTTCGCTGCAGAATCGGAAGCCTGAAGTCAGAAGTAACATGCTATGTCATTGACGCGGACACATCATACAACCTGCTACTGGGAGACCATGGATCCATGCCAACTGGATCGTTCCATCCACTCTCCATCAGTGCTTCAAGTAGTTGAGGATGATGCGACAGTACGAACTGTCTTCGCTGAGAAGCAGCCCTTCAAGGGGGTGGAAAACTATTTCACAGATGCTCTCCTATATCAAGAGGCTAGTGGAACGCCGGGAGAACCATTGCCAGACAGTGATGAAAGCGGCAATGAGGCGGATTCAGAATCGAAACAGGCGTGCCAGCCATTTCGATGGCGAACCAATTGTAGCATGCTTTAATGACCCCCAAGTAATATCCCTTCCGATGAAGAGGGAGAATGGGTAATTAATGATAGTATCTCTTTTATTATCCTGCGAGCATCGAGTCGATTAAATCCATGATGGATGGTTCTCTTCATATGCCCGTACATGAGTCGAGTGTGGCTAGTACATCCGTGGAAGCCATAGAAGGGGCCACGCTGGTAGTCCCTCGTCCAAGCAAGGTCAGTCGCCGATAATCTTCGGCAAAGTCCGGCCAGGGAGATCCTCAACTACAGACTCAAGCTCAGAGTCGGATGCTCCACAGTTCTTTCATTACGCGCCATCAGCGCGCCATATCATGAAGAAGATGGGTTACAACCTGAAGCAGGGAGCGGGCCTAAAACTTCGGAAAAGGAAGACGCAGCTTGATGCGTAACTCCGTCCAAGAGGGAAACCTGCAAATTACTATGATAGTACGCGCAGGGGGTTGGGTTATGTTACACCCACATCATCAACAACGGTTCAGGACAAAAAGCGATGGATCGATCCCATCACAGTCGGCCTCATCCTCCGAATGGGACTCTGATGTCAGCATAGGAAGAATATTCGAAAGCCATCATGACTTCAAGCAGTCAGTTGGAACCCGCAGAGGTTGCCAATGAGGAATCATGGGTCCAGCAATTAAGTCTCCAATGGGAAAAGCGGTTTGAGCTGCGCGAGCCGCCTACCGAAGACAAGGTGATCCAGGTCAACTTGGGTAGTCCAAGATCACCCCAAGCCTATTTTCATAAGTGAAAGCTTATCACTCATCGAAAAGGAAGAACTGATAATACTCATAAAAGAGTATATAGATGTTTTCGCCTGGAGCTATGAAGACATGCGGACTTGATCCACAGGTCGCTATGCACCGTCTAAACATCAAGCCCGACGTTAAGCCAGTCAAGCAGCAACAACGTCGGTTCCGCCCAAACATCATGGAGGCTATTGAAGCCGAAGTTCATAAGCTCATGCTTGTGGCTTCATCCGGAGGAACAACATCCAGATTGGGTGGCTAACATAGTCCCCGTCCTCAAGAAGAATGGGAAAATACGAATCTGCATCGACTACCGTGATCTCAATACGGCCTGTCCCAAAGATGAATTCCCACTGCCGATCACCGATGTCATGATCGACAACACATGCGGATTCGAGAGGATGTCTTTCATGGACGGCTTCTCAGGGTACAACCAGATCAAGATGTATCCTGATGACGAGAAGCATACTTCTTTCGAACGCTATTGGGGTATACTGCTACACTGTAATGCCCTTCGGACTGAAGAACGCCGGAGCAACCTACCAGCGGGCAATGAGCATGATCTTCCGCGACCATCTCCGAAAGACGGTGGGAATGCTATGTTGACGACATTGCCGTCAAAAGCCGCAGCAAAAATGAACATCTTCGTGATCTGAAAACGATGTTCGACATAATGCGGGCTCATCAGCTGAGAATGAACCCGACAAAATCCTTCTTGGGAGTGTCCAGTGGCAAATTCCTTGGGTCATTGTCACATCAAAAGGGATTTATCTGGACCCAGACAAAGTCAAAGCCATACAGGACATGCATCCACGAGGAACCTCAAAGAGCTCCGAGGCTTGCAAGGCAGATTAGCCTACATCAGAAGATTCATAGCAAATCTTTCGGGCCGTTGCCAGCCCTTTACCCGCCTCATGAAAAAGGGTATGCCTTCATATGGGACCAAGCTTGTCAAGAAGCTTTTGAAGACATTAAAAGGTATCTCACAAAACCTCCGGTCTTAGTGGCCCCTACATCAGGGAAAACCATTCTTGCTTTATGTAAAAGCTCTGGACTATTCCCTCGGCGCCCTCCTCGCTCAAAAAGGACGACAATGGCCACGAGCAGGCCATTTATTATCTGAGCAGGACTCTCATAGGAGCGGAATCTCGCTACAATCCTATTGAGAAAGAATGTTTAGCTCTCGTCTTCGCTGTCCAGAAGACTCGATTATTTGGTTGGCCAAACCATACATGTCATCTCCAGGGTGAACCCTTTACGTCTTCTCATGACGAAGCCAGGGTCGTTGAACTCAAGATTGGCTAAATGGGCACTGCTATTGTCCCAATACGACATAACCTTTACCCCTCAAAAGGCGGTTAAAGGTCAAGCCCTTGCAGAGTTCTTGGCTGCGCATCCAGTTCCGGAACATTCAAAACTTCACGAAGACATCCCTGATGAAGTCTTCGAGTCTAATGCAACCTCAGCAGAGGAAGTGTGGCAGATGTTCTTCGACGGAGCATCGCGGATGGGCCCAAAGGGAAAATTATTGCCGGGGTGGGGTTGTGTTCATCTCCCCACAGGATCATATCCTTCCCGGAGCATTCTCCTTGACAGAATCATGCTCTAATAATGTAGCGGAATACAATGCTCTGCTCATTGGTCTCCAGCTCGCTCATGGAATGGGGTACGCTACCTTGAAGCTTATGGCGATTCAAAGCTGATCATTAGCCAGGTAAAAGGTGAATATGAAGTCCGCCATGAGGACTTGGTGCCTTACTATCATACAGCTATCGAACTGGCTAGCCTATTTGAAGGCTTCTACATCGGGCATGTGTCTCGATCTCAGAATACCAAGGCGGATGCTCTCGCTGCACTAGCGACGACGCTAGCCTTACCGGCCGACACAGAGTATCACCTCACAGTCGCAACCCGGCATCTCGTATGCTCCAAGCATATGCTAAGGATCCAAGAAGTCCATCATACCTCCGTGAATCTTGAGCCGAGGGATTGGCGCTTCCCTCTCATTGACTACGCTCTGCACGGTCTGCTTCCAGACGATCCCAAAGAAGCGGCGTCCATCAGACGAAGGTCGCTCCGTTTCTACTATGATCCCACTTTGAAGACACTCTACCGTCGTTCATGACGGTGTCCTCCTCCGTTGTCTCTCATTCAGAGGCACAGGAAGTGCTTAAAGAAGCACATGATGGCATTTGCGGAGCTCACCAGCCGGGTCCAAAGCTTAAAGACAGGTTGCACAGACTTGGGTACTACTGGCCGACCATGATGGCCGATGCCACCCAATATGCACGAAGGTGTAAGGCGTGCCAGGTCCACGCAGACTTCATACACCAACCTTCGGAGTTGCTCCACCCTACTGTTGCTTCATGGCCATTTGAAGCATGGGGAATCGATGTCGTAGGGCCAATCAGTCCCTCTTCGACAAGAGGTCACCGGTTTATCCTGGCAATAACCGATTACTTCTCAAAATGGGCAGAGGCCACACCGTTGGCCGAAGTTAAAACCTCCAATCTGGTTAGCTTCATCAAACACCATGTCATCCATCGATTTGGTGTACCCGGACGGATCATCCATGACAATGGTCCCCAATTCGTAAGCCAAGGGTTCTATCGGTTCTGTGATAAATACCGAATTCAGAATGTGGCTTCAACCGCCTACAATCCTGCCGCCAACGGCTTGGCAGAGGCATTTAACAAGACAATCATCAAGCTGCTCAAGAAGTTTGTCTCCTCGAACAAGCGAGATTGGGACGAAAAGCTCGGTGAATGCCTTTGGGCCTACCGGACTACGGTTCGGACACCGACAGGCAATACGCCTTTCTCCCTGGTATATGGGTGCGAAGCGGTCATCCCATGGAAATCCAGGTGCCATCATTACGGGTAGCCTTGACTACTAAGATGACATCAGAAGACAATGATCGCCTGCGTCTTCAAGAGCTCGAAGCCCTAGACGAGAAGCGGCTACAAGCTCAGCAACACATCGAGCTATATCAGGCTCGGATGTCAAAAGCCTTCAATAAAGGTCAAGCAGAGAATCTTCCATAAAGGAGACCTGGTCTTAGCCGTCAGACGACCGATGATTATGACGCACAAGACCAAGGCAAATTTCAGCCTAAATGGGAAGGACCGTTTGTGATAGAGACAGTCTATTCAAACGGAGCATATCGCCTCATGACTGCAGATGGCGACCTCCTCATGATGCCAATCAATGGCAAATTCTTAAAGAAATACTATCCTTAATCAAGGATCTTGCTCTCGATCAAGTTAACATTACACTCTGATCGAGATCCGCGCGTCCGGAATGCGCACAAAGAGAGCCTCTCTCTTTCTCCAAGCATATCAAACCTGCTGGTAGCTGGGGGTTGCTTAAAATCCCAAGGGACCTGCTCCCATTGATTCCCTCTCCAAAATCACCTACCAATTCTCATCCATAGAATGGTAGGATCACATATATATTCCGCTGTTACGTTAACATTTAACCTATGACAGCAGCCCTCTCATTTCTCCTCGTGAGAACGAGATCTCCAAAGTCACTTACCAATTCTCATCCATAGAATGGTAGGACCACATATATATCTCGCTGTTACGTTAACATCAAACCTATGACAGTGATTCCCTCGTTTCTCCCCGTGAAAACGAGACTTTTCCCAAACTCCATTGCAATTTTGAGCTTGGTGGCTTCTCAACCAGTTACGTCATTGCGACCTCTGAACTGGCAGATAGCCAAGTCTCATCTACCATTGAGCTTAGTGACGTCTCAATTGGTCATGTCATTGCGACCTCTGAACCAGCAGACAGCTAAGTCTCGATCCCGAGCCCTTGACATTTACAAAAGACAGGTCTCGATACTCGTTGACATTTACAAAAGACGAGTATCACCTAATGATTGAAGCTTGGTGGCTTCTCAACCAGTTACGTCATTGCGACCTCTGAACTGGCAGATAGCCAAGTTTCATCTACCATTGAGCTTAGTGGCGTCTCAAATTGGTTATGTCATTGCGACCTCTGAACCAGCAGACAGCTAAGTCTCGATCCCGAGCCCTGTTGACATTTACAAAAGACAGGTCTCGATACTCGTTGACATTTACAAAAGACGAGTATCACCTATTGATCGAAGCTTGGTGGCTTCTCAACCAGTTACGTCATTGCGACCTCTGAACTGGCAGATAGCCAAGTTTCATCTACCATTGAGCCTAGTGACGTCTAAATTGGTCATGTCATTGCGACCTCTGAACCAGCAGACAGCTAAGTCTCGATCCCGAGCCCTGTTGACATTTACAAAAGACAGGTCTCGATACTCGTTGACATTTACAAAAGACGAGTATCACCTATTGATTGAAGCTTGGTGGCTTCTCAACCAGTTACGTCATTGCGACCTCTGAACTGGCAGATAGCCAAGTTTCATCTACCATTGAGCCTAGTGACGTCTAAATTGGTCATGTCATTGCGACCTCTGAACCAGCAGACAGCTAAGTCTCGATCCCGAGCCCTGTTGACATTTACAAAAGACAGGTCTCGATACTCGTTGACATTTACAAAAGACGAGTATCACCTATTGATTGAAGCTTGGTGGCTTCTCAACCAGTTACGTCATTGCGACCTCTGAACTGGCAGATAGCCAAGTTTCATCTACCATTGAGCTTAGTGGCGTCTCAAATTGGTTATGTCATTGCGACCTCTGAACCAGCAGACAGCTAAGTCTCGATCCCGAGCCCTGTTGACATTTACAAAAGACAGGTCTCGATACTCGTTGACATTTACAAAAGACGAGTATCACCTATTGATTGAAGCTTGGTGGCTTCTCAACCAGTTACGTCATTGCGACCTCTGAACTGGCAGATAGCCAAGTTTTATCTACCATTGAGCTAGTGGCGTCTCAAATTGGTCATGTCATTGCGACCCCTGAACCAGCTGACAGCTAAGTCTCAATCTCGATGCTTGCTGACATTTACAAAAGGCAAGTATCTCCCTTCCTTTCAAGCCCCGCAAAGGGCTAACCTCGAGACTGGCAACGTCCCATTCGGTTATGTTACTGCAACCTCTGAACCAACAGACAGTCATGTCTCATTATCTAAACAACAGACGACAAAAGAAAAATTTTCTATTAAATCCAAAAGGATGGGATACATGGAGGAGCCTATAGGCGTACATGATAAGATCGGATCCGATCTCCGAGCGAAGCTAGCCGCGTCCTCCTGTCATCTTCAGCCTGGGCCAGCGCCTGTGATCTTAGCTCTGCCCATCGAAGTCCACCGCCTGAGCCAGACGAGCCTCGGTCTCCGCAAAGTCGCCCTCTGTGATGACTTCCGCTCCGCCAGTTCCTCACTTCGAGCCTGAGCTGCTTAAGCCGCGCAGACTCTTCATGACGCATCTGTGTAGCCTTCGACAAGAGGAGATTTGCCTTTCGGATCATCTCTTCAGCCCTCTTGATCTTATCTTCAGCGTCAAAAAGAGCACTGTTGGAAGCATCAATTGCACTCCCAACCTCTGCTTCCTCTGCCTCCAAGGACCTCAAGTCAGAGGAGATAGCCTCAACAGCCTCTTGGACAGCGAGCTGAGCCTCGCGCTTCTGGGCGACAAGACGTGCGAGCCGTTCATCAGCCAAAGACGCTGCGTCGGAACGATAGAAATGGCGCCATTCCTCCACGTCCTTCTCAAGGTCATCTACCAGGAGCTCCAGAGCAGTAGCTTGATGGTACCCCTCAAAGTCCCGGATACACTCAATGCCACGGGAGAGAACCATCTTCAGCTTCGAAAATGGCACAGGCGAGCCCTTCAAGACTAGACCGATAGTCTGCTCCAAACTATTATAGAAGCTGTCGACCAGATTACCGATAAAGTCATTCTCAGCTTCATCAACCCTTGAGACAACCTCGGAGCAATCTACCAACCTAGTCGACACCACCGCGGAAGAAGAAGCGGGAACATCGACAGCAGCAGGGCAAGCCAAAGGTGACCTCGGCGGAGTCCTCAGCGACACCAGCACGCCAGCCACCGCGGAGGTAGGACTGGCAACCACCTCCTGAGCAGCAGGCTCAACTACCAGCGTCGGGGAGGTAGGGCTCACAATCACCCTCAATGCCGTATTCGGCAAGACAGTCTGCACCCCACTCGTTGATATGACTGGAAGTGGGGGTACCTCCGGGACTGCCGCCTCTTCAACCTCAGGGCCCTCCGCTGATTTGGGCTGATAAAAAGGCAGGTCGCCATACAGCGCGTCTAACACAGCAGCGTCTGCCCCGGTCGAAGCGCTCATATCGCCCTTTGACCCTCCAGGAAAACCCTACGCCTCTTGCCAAGCTGATGCACCTTGGGGACGAATACCTGCAACAAAACCAAGGTCAAAAAGGGGGACGCAACAAATAGGCGAGGACCAAGAGATCTTAGTCTTACCGAAGGCCGATGTCACCTCGTCAGCCGCATCAGAATCCAAGGGTCCCATCGGAAAGTTCTTACCAGACTCAACGCGGATAGCCGGCCCACTCGCCGATTCCTCCGCAGACCACCCGGCAGAGCTGGATGCCATAGGACTTCCTCTAGAAGCCTCAGCGCCCGAAGGGCCAATATCGGCCGCATGATCCCCAGACTCCTCCGAGCGAGCAAAGGAACCAGCTGCACTTCCATAAGTAAACAGGGGATCGTAGTGCTCCCCCTTCCCTCCAATTGCCTCAGCTCCTGCAACAAAAAGCAAATGATGAGTTATGTAAAGCGCGCTGAAGACATATTAGATGGGGCCAATCTTACCAGTAGTCGGTTCAGCAACCGACGGCTCAGCCACTAATGGAGCAGCAGAAGGAAGCGCAGTAGAGGGTTTGCCCTCTACCACAATTGTAGGAGCATGACGACGGGGCCTCTTCGCCGACGACTTCCTACGGGATCCACTCCCACGCTTCCTTTTGAAGTGGACCTCAGAGTCCTCTTCCTCCACTTCTTCCACATGCTGTGGGGGAGCTGCTCCCACTACACCAGACCCGGCTTCACGAGCACCAGCTTCGTGGGCATCAGCCCTTGTCTCTGCCTCAAAGCGAGGGCTCCCAGCATCAGAAGCCTCGCTGTCATCTATAGCGATGAACTCCTCTATGCCAGGAACACGGACTCGTTTGCCCTCCATCTTATCAGAAGCCTTCTGCTTCATCCGATGAGAAATTAACCTCACACCGAACGGTTGACGTTAAACCTAGCAGGTGTAGAGTTCGAAGCCGCATACCATTGGCAGAAAACACAGGGTCGTCCATAGGCCGGGATCCCTCAACGACGTGCGTAGCCACGCTCCAGTGTCATCCGCGGTAAAGAACCGCCAAGCACGAGCCCCATCAATGAGGCTCCCCATGAAAGCCAGGTCCGGATTCGGGTTGCCCACATACAACTGGTCATACCCAAATTGGCGGGCGAACCGGCTCGGGATGTAGGGCTCCATGTAGCAGGTATCCCCACTCCGGTACAGCAGATGCGAGGGCCGGATACACACCAGCCACTCGAAAACACCCCGACTCATGGGGGACCGACCTGATTCCACATCACGGAATTCCTCGTTGTATCCTGCACCCCACAGGCGAGGAGGAAAACAGCGGAACAGGCTGTAAGCGTCATAACGACGCACTAACTTACGGGCCTCGGCCACATAAGTTTTCTGCCACAAAAGCCTTCAAAACGACGGAGAAGCGCCGTTTGAACACCCGGCGGAGGGTCCTCCCCAGCTCCAATTAAAGTAGGGCAGTGCAAGGCGAACCACGCCATCAAGTAGGTGTACGGTAAACCTACCCTAGGATTGGGCCCGTCACAAGGCAGGACGGCACCCTTCCCCCGCCTTGACGCCATTGGCCTGCAGAAAGCCTCCGTCAGAATACGAAGGCCCCTCTGAATACAACACACCATGGCCGGGAGAAGACCCAGACGGTGGCCATGGACCAAGCGGACAGCAGGCAGCAGCACATTCGGGTGAACAATGTCACCCGAAGAAGAAGGCACGACACACTTCTTTAACCAGATGGTCAAGAAGCCAGCCAGCAACGCCTTGCGAGACATAGGCCGACGGGCCTGATGGTGAAAGCTCCGAAGAACATCACCCTTCTCGAAAGGACCATCATCTTCTGTCACGACGATGTCTTTTCAGCATGCACCTCCATCCTTGCCAAGATGTCCTCTTCAGCAACTCCGCAATGAGCTGCCTCGGGCGCACTAGTCATGTCCGGGAACAGTAGTTCCCCCAGCTCTTCAAGCTCTTCGAGCTACCCTTGCCACCAGTGTGGATGCTGGAACAAATGTGCAGGTGGCACATCAATTCCCGATATGTCTCAAGCAAAGCAGGCTCTTGCTTCTCCAAGAGAGCCAACTCCGTCTCACACGGAAAATACTCTTCATATGGAAGAGACCCGAAGGGCAAAGCAGAGATCTCTCGCATCTCATGCAGGGCCATGCCCAATTCACCAACCGGGGTGAAGAAAGTCCCCGAGGCTGGGCAGTACAACTCAAGGATGGCGTAGAAGCACGCCACCTTCATCTCAATGCCGTAGCAGGTCGCCCTGACGGCCTCATAGAGGTTCAACCTCTCTAACTCCCCTCAAAATGATTGAGGATATAATTGGTCAACTCCGCCCACCATGACCTAGGAGGGTGGACCCAACCAGGAGCCCTGAAATCTGTGGCGGGGTAGTTCCACTCAGCCTCGCAGAACTGAGTACCGAAGGTCGGCGCCGCAGCTGGATTCTCTCCTACTGGAAGGTCCCGCGACACCTTCCCAGGGTATAGCCCTATTAGGCTACGAGGAGGGCCCGCCCTCGAATAGCCGGTCTGGAATGTCAACCTCCCGACACTTATAGACTCGGCATTTAGGCTCACGCCCCACGCCATCTTCCGAGCCTGAGTCACGCTCGCGAAGGAAGACAAAGCGAAATGCCGCTTAGTAGACGGGAGATAGAATCTCTCGCCATCCAACTGGAAGATCCACTGGCCTTCGCCGGCCTGCAGCTGGCGATCGGGATCAGGTGCAGCATCCCCGAACATGAAGTCAGGTTTTTTGTAAGCCTGACGGTCGATATCTTCAAACGAAGCCGTAGTCAAGATGCTCCGCATGGCCTGCGGGCCACTTCTCTGAATGAGCGTATCCCGTACAAGGGGGCTCGGCTCACTGAACAAGGAAGCCTGCCCGATGAACTGCAAGCTGATGCTCCCTGCTCGACTGGTTACGCCAAATAGACTGTTCTGAAGGCCGGAGGCGTAATGTACTGCAAAAACAAAAAAAAAAAAAAAAAAAAAAAAGAACTATGATTAGTTCACCAATCAAATGGACGCGAAGACATAAAAATTCGCTAAGGCATAGCCTCGCCCAGTAAGCAGGAACAACGGGATAATAGCTTTGATAAAAAGCTTCGCTTCACAGATAAGACTGCATCTTTGCAGGAACTGGCATAGCCCTAAGGGCTGACGTCATCAAAAGGACTTCATGACCAACAGTCGTCCTTCGTGGCCACGACTGAAGGCACACGACCCATATCCTGTTCTCAACAGGATGAAGACTGCCCCAAGCAATGGCTTCCTATGGAAGCCCAAGGGAAGAACTGTTCAGTTCTTACTTCCCTGGTGCAAGTAAAATAGGGAAGTTAAGGGAAACGAGTTCCCTGATAAGGACAGATCATATTCGATCGTCCTAATAGCTGAGTATCGACTCCAAAGGATGAAGACCACTCTCTAATCAAATTGGAGAGTCTCTTACCAGCGATTGGTCGCTCAATGAACGGAGGAGGAGGACCCTCCGCTGCAGAAGTCGCTGCTTCCTTTCCCGCTCGTCTCTTGGGCGCCATTGAAGGAATGCAAGAGTGCTCAAAGTACTCTGAAGCAAAGGAGGAAGAAGAAGAGGAAGAGATAGAAAGTTCTCTAAAAATAAAGGGAGATCTTCCCATATTCAGCCCAATCGGGCTTTTATAGGCCAATCAGCGCCTAAATCAAGGCCTCGAAAAAGGGCACATGCCGCCGTTTCGAATTAATTCGAAACAGTGCCCGAAGCGCCTGAGGCGCTTTTCCCAAAGTGCGACGGTTCAAACCCACTAAAGGGTTAACTCCGCGCAGGAGCAAAGTGCGGGCTTCGCACAAACCTTCAAAGACTTCGCCAGGAGGTCTACCTTAGCCCGCCAAAGAGGCTGCTGTTTGCGGGACATGCCGGTCTCGCGAAGATCATTCGAAGAAAGGACAATGTCCTTAACTCTGCATACAGTTCAGCCCAGCTATGGCCAGATTCTCAGTGAAAGCAAGCAAAAAATCAGATGATCAGAAGATGAACATTCATTGATTTAAAAGGAAGGGTACATTGATATTACATTAAAGTTGTGTTTCATACAACACACTCAGTTGCCCAACAAAGATCTTTTGAGGCATACAAGCGGTTTTATCTGCTACCAAGCCAGATCAACGGGACAGGAAAGGCCTTCCTCCTGCACAAGGCCGTAATCCTTCGCACATGAGCAGATGGTGCCGCGAGGACACGGTCATTTTTCTCCACAAAATGGCAGATCTTACCAGGCCATTTTTGTTGAAGCCTGGCAATAAAAGCTTATCGCCGCCAACACGTCAGATCACCTATAATGGGAACTAGTTTGATGCTAGTGATCTGACGGGTGTGAGGCCCACTCCCATGAAGTGGATCGTCCCCGACGAAGGCCACCAAAGTTGAAAGTCGGCAGCCAGCCTCACCTCAGATCGAATCATCTCGGATAAGAGGCTGCCAACAGCCCCTGGGACGCGCATCCGCTGCCCCGAATTGTTCCTCCTGCTTAAAAGTAAAGCTTCAACCGGGGAAGCATAAGGCAATTTTATGGCTTCTTCCATCAAGTCACCAGACTGGCAAGCATAGCTCGCTGCAAGGCAAATTGAAGCAAGTTAGCAGTTAAGCACAGAAAGAGCTGCAAAAACATTAAGTCAGATTCTTCAGCGGCAAAGCAATCCGACTTCAGCAGAGGACAAGTTCCACCTGCACAGCAACCATGGGCTGGCTCAGCAAACGCCAAGTCCTAACCTCGCCTATACGGCAAAGTCAGACTGATCTTGTGAAGAACAGTCTCAACCTCGCCAATATGGCAAGACTGGCTCAACTATTGAAGAAGCCAAGTCCCAAGTCCTGCCTGCGCAGCGGACTTAACAAGCAATGGTCTTTCTGATCAAATTAAGATGATGGTTTCGCAGAAAGCCGTGATGAGATCCTTCTCTGCAGCAGCCAATTGCAAGATGAAGAACAAGGGAAGCTAATCTCTGAAGCGAGCTGCCAAAGCTAAATCAAGGGAGATGAGTTCCCTAAAAAGCGGTGAAGTCTTTGAATGATCAAGACTTACTGGTCCTTGGCCGGTTAGACAACCAGGGTGGGCTTTCCCACTAATTCTGAGATCTGAGTATCTCTCACAACCAAGAGAAGGGAAGAAGAAAGGCAAGGCACTTCTCTTCAGAGGACCTCAAGTGTCCTATTTATAGGCCCCATGGCCTGAGCACAACCACCTCAAGCGTGGAAGCACGAGCGCACTTAAGGCATTGATTGCGCCTTGATGACAGGGACGGTTCCCATTGGAACCGTACAAGGGAAGAAAACGTCTCCCTCATAAAAGGCACTTATGGCGCCTTGAATAAAGGGAATATCCTCCCTTGGAAACGTGCAAATCGGAGAACATCTCTCTCGATTGGCGCGAAAGAAGGAATGATCCTCCTCGTAACCGCCCCACGGCAGTTGGCTTTGAAAAAGCAACAGGAGTTCCAAAGCGAACTTATTTCTTGAAAGCCCAGATGCGGAGCTACCCCGACGCGAAGCTATTCGCGAACCAGTGCAAACTCTTTGGCAGATCCATCCCAAAGCAGGATTGAAGGCGAAGCTGAACTCAACCATCATGGAGATGTTCATACTCCACACCACCATCACAGCAGTTCAAAGTATTTCGAAGTCTGGGCTATTGCAGACTTTCGAAAACTTTGAAGGGGGTCTTGTTGACACTTAAAAAAGACAAGATTCTCATTGGTCCGAACGATGTCTAAACTTGTTGACATTTACAAAAGACAAGGGACAGACGAGCTGAAGACCAGTTTTCACCCAACTCCAAGGGACGAGGAAGCGGTTTGGACTCCACTGATCCAGCAAGCAGAACAGTGAACCCGGATTGTTTCTAAACAGACCTCAGCAGGTCTAAAATGCTAGCATTTAGCATTACATTAGCCCAAAGAGATAGCCTCGTTTGAGAGGCTAACATCATCCAGAGCATCGCCAGGAAGCTAACTGACAGCTTCGCCGAAAAGCCTCTTTCGGACTTCGCCAGGAATTGCCTCTAGCTCCGCTATGAGCTTCAAAGCGGGCAGCTCCGCCATCAGCCTGCTATGGTCAACCTTTGACCAATCAAATCTCCTGATAAGATCGGATTCAATCTAATCAAATCCAATCAGGATTCAAATATGGCAGGTGATTGCCACAATCTCTTGACTCTCTTGAAACGAGTAAGTGGATCAAGGAGAATCAATCAACGATATGGAAAGGATCATAACACATCGGAAAGATCAACCGACTTGCCATTTTCTAGCTCCGCGGAAGCTATTATAGCCTCGCAGCAAGGCTACTTTCCAGATTCAAACAGATTCGGTTCAATCTGTTTCTATATCTTCAAAGGGGACGATTATACCCTTACTTTCCCTATAAATAGCCCATCAGGGGCACAAGGGAGAGGGATCGCATCGTATCGCATCGCATCGCATCGCATCGGATCGCATCGCATCAGATCGAGGAGGATCATCAATTGATCATCGGCGAGATTGGCGTCTTCTCAAAGATCGGACTTCTTCATCAACGCACCGTGCAATCTCTAATTCAGAGACCTTTCAAGAGAAATACTTCTCTTCTCAGGGTGGCGATACCCTAACAACCTCTTTTCCTCAAGGAATCTCCGGAACCAGGCGAGAAGGAATTCCTCACAGAAGTGGTTTTGAGAAGTAGTCAGAGGGTTCTACCAATCCTCTATTCTCTGATTCCCGGAACCAGGCGAGAAGGGAATCTCATCGCTCGCATCGTCAAAGGGACAAAGTGGTCGCGCGCTGACCAGACTCCTATCGGCACATTTTCCCAGAATCTCTGAGGAGATCTACTTGTAATCTTTTTAAGAATACTTGTAATTTAGCTCCTCAAACCTTTTTGTAAGTTTTCCCCCTTTGCAAACATAATGGAAAACAGTTACACTCTCCAATTGTTTTGTGTTTTGATGATGACAAACCAAATATGAGCTATTTGGTACTAACAAGTTTGTTAAGATAAGTTTCAGGTTTGTACCATGTTTAGAGACCATTCGCTTAGCTATTGCAAGAACTTCTTAGTTCCACAAAGCAAGGAAGGCAAATTGCACATCAAGGAAGGATCATAGAAGAGAAGGCACTAGCAAGGCATTGGATGGCTCAAAGACTTGAAGATAGCACAAGAAGTCTTCATGTAATTTGTTTTCAGTTTATAGTTTGTAAAGAATAGTGGATAGGTTGAAGCTCTATCACAACGTTTTTGCGCACATGCTCATTCCAAAATAATTTCTTATAAATTATACAAAAATATTGCATACAAGATTTTGCCTACAGATATATGTTTTGTTTTATACTAATCCCTGTTCAAAAGTATTTTTGATAAAATCGAAATCCTCTGTTATTTCTTTTTAAATTTGGCTTTTTGACCTGATCCGGTCGACCAGGTCGGTCGACCGAGCCTATGTCAGTCTGGTCCGGTCGACCGAACCAGTCGACCGAAGTCCTGGCAGATGCACGTATCCGTGTGCACGTCTGTCGGTCGACCGGGGCGGTCGATCGGACTATTTATTTTTGTCACAGTTTGTATCAGTCGACCGGGTCGGTCGACCGATAGCCTGTAACGGTCAAATTTTTATACTACCGGTCGACCGGCCCGGTCGACCGATCCGACCGTTTGAACAGTAACGGGCAGAGATTTTAAGTACTGTTTATTTTTGTCTTTTGTATTTAAAAATCCGTTTAAGGATATATTTTGATCTAATTACCTCCTAAACATCTGTAATTATGTTTTATCCCTAAACCCTAACCCTCTCCTATAAATAGGGGTTTTGGGGAGAGATTGGTTACAACAACAATCTTTGCAAAAATTCAAAAGTTTAAGGCTTTCAAAGTTCTTGGTTTTTATGCTAAATTCTCTCAATTTTCTGAAGGGTTTTCAAAAGTTTTTCTCTGATTTCAATTTCTTTTCCTTACACAAAAAGAGCTTCAATTCTACTCATTATTCTCTAAGGACCTTTTGTAAGGGAAGAGATTTTTGAAAGAGAGAGTTTGTGGTCTTTTGAATACCAAGAAAATCACTTGTTCTTGAGATTGTAGGAGTTGGGTACTCCATTGTAATTGTTCTTTGTGATAGTGGAAGTAGCTAGAATCCTTCTGGGGAAGGCGGGGAGTAGAGCTGGGTGCTCGAACCTCGATAACATATCCTTGTGTTTGTGATTGGTTTACATTCTTGCAATTCTTACTCTATTTGCTTGCACTTATTACTTGCTCATCATATTCATTGTCATACTTACTTGCTTGCATTCATCTTGTGATTGTTGTAGCTTTAAATTTTTAATTTGCCCTTGATTAGCATTGTCACCTATTCACCCCCCCTCTAGGTGACTTTTCAAAGACTTGAAGTAGAAGTTTTAGTGGAATGCCATGAAGAGGGAGATAGCCCAGTATGTGGCAAGATGCTTGTTTGTCAGCAAATAAAGGTAGAACATCAGAGAACAGCTGGACTTCTACAACCATTACCGATACCCGAATGGAAGTGGGAACATATCACCATGGATTTTGTTACAGCTCTACCCTGCAGTCCTAAGGGTAACAATGCAGTATGGGTAATCGTTGATCGCCTCATAAAAGCAGCTCACTTTTTACCTTTCAGAGTGGGTCAGTCAACAGAAGTTCTTGCAGATAAATATATGAAAGAAATCGTTCGTCTGCATGGAATTCCAGTTAGCATCGTGTCAGATAGAGACACGAGATTCTGATCACATTTCTGGGAAAGTCTCCAAGAAAACTTGAGAACTCGTCTGAAATTTAGTACCTCATATCATCCCCAGACAGATGGACAATCTGAACGAACTATCCAAATCCTTGAAGACATGTTACGAGCCTGCATGGTAGAATTTAAAGGGTCATGGGAAGACTATATTCATTTGGTAGAATTCTCTTATAATAACAGCTATCAGGCCAGTATCAAGATGGCACCATTTGAAGCACTATATGGCAGGAAATGCAGGTCGCCAATATGTTGGGATGAAGTCGGCGAAAGAAGACTTATGGGACCAGATATTCTAGTACAGACAACAGATAAAGTCCGAATTATCAGAGATCATCTCCGGCAGCACAGAGCCAACAGAAGAGTTGGGCAGATACTAATAGAAGACCGTTGGAATTCAGAACAGGTGATCATGTATTTTTAAGGATATCACCAACCAAAGGGGTAATCCGATTCGGTACTCGCGGAAAACTTAGTTCAAGATACATCGGCCCATTTGAAATTTTGGATCGTGTGGGAGATGTGGCTTACCGATTGGCATTGCCACCATCCTTAGAAGGAGTACATAATGTATTCCATATATCACAGTTGAGGAAGTATGTCAAGGATGAAAGTCACATTCTAGATCACTCAGAATTGGAACTACAACCAGATTTATCCTACAAGGAGCAGCCGATGGCCATTCTGGATAGAAGTGTCAAGACATTGAAAAATTGGGCAATACCATTAGTACTAGTTTCTTGGAATAGGCATGCCCCAGGAGAAGCTACATGGGAACGAGAGGATATTATTCGTGAACGTTACCCCCAACTCTTTCCATCTTAGTTGGTAAAATTCCTTACCTCTATTCTTTCTGCCTTAACATCCCCATTATCGAAAATTTGAGGACGAAATTTTTTGATAAGGTGGATGGATTGTAACACCCCATCCTCAGTATACGTACCAGCTATGTGTCCTGATTTTTTGAGCGTATTTTTTATTTTATTTTTTGTTATTTAAATTCTTACTCATATAGCAGTACTTCATGATTTGAACTTTTTGGTATTTAGATTTGACCGATTTCAGTTTCAAATATTATTTTTTAATATTCTAGATTTTTCATGATTTCTCGGAATTTTTCAGAATTAATTGTAAATCTTCAAAACCGGTGTCGATCAGTGTCGCTGACCGACTTTCGGATTTTTAATTCACAAATGGAGTTGAAAATCTAAAAATGGCTTTCACATTATTTCTTAAAATCATATTTCCTATCTAAATGAATTTTTGGAGATTTTTCAGATTTTATCAAAATCCGGCCTACCCAGTGTAAACACCGTCCACAGTGGATTCCAAGATTTTATTTTAAAAATGGGAATGAATTTCTGAAAATTGATTTCACTAAAAATCTTAAAATAATATTTATTATTTTTGAAAATTTTGGGAAACTTTTCGAGATACTTTATTTTTTGGGCTTTTCCTGAGTTCCGGTCTTTTCCCAGATACCGGAATTCTATCCGGATATTTTACTTTTTCTCTCTCCTTGCCCGACGCGAGAGCCACAACTCTGGGTTCATCAATTAATGTGTGGAGACTCTCTCCATTCCGCATTTAATGCTTTGTTCTTCAAAGAAAATCAACTCAGATCAAGACGTCCATGCTTTTTCGTCCTATTCTACCAATGCAACTTTGTATTTCTTGAACGCAAGTTTGTTTACTGCGTCCAACAATAGCTAGACGCAGGTTTTGCTTTGGGACGCAGCCCTTTTGTGAAGGGCGCCACTTTTGAAACGCATGTTTCATAATGGAGAGACTATATTATAATATAAACCTTTCCCTCCTTTATATATATATACACATACATCCCCATCTTCTCTCTCTGGCACTTTCTCTTCTCCTTCTTCATTTTGCAGCCAGCAAAAGCCTCAAAAACCAGCAGCAAACTCCAGCCATTAGTGGTGGTTATTGGTCATTTTTACCACCAACTCCTTCCACCATTTTCCTCCACCACTCTCCCCTCCATCTACTCCTCCATTCCAACAACAACAACAACCACAACACCATCTTCTTCCTCCATCTCCAACCAAACAACCCATTACTTTAAAAACTTCACCACCATCTTCACCACCACCTACACCACCTTAACCCACCGACCGTACCATCTTCTTCTCCTCATCATACTCTTCCAACGAGCTATAGGTTCGTCCTCCGAAAACACCGTTACAAAACTCCAAAAATTTCTTTTATACTACACTTGCACCACTATCAACCCTCTCTTTTGGGGCCTTGTCCACCCACTCGGCCAACTCCGGCCGCCGCCGGCGAGGTCCAGCCGACTAACATCTCCTTTCCCTTCTTTCTTTCCTTCTCTTCTTTCTTTCTTTCTTTCTTTCCTTTGCATTTTCTCTTCTTCCTTCTTTCTTTTCCTTCCATTTTCTTTTCTTTTCTTTTCTAAACCTGCGTTTCCCCCTCCCTCATTCATGCGTCTCTCTCTCTGCGTCTCCCTCATTTCTCTGCCTCTCTATTTTTCTCCTGTTTTAGTACTAGACGCGGAGCTTACTCCCGCGTCCAAACACCTCTTTAACGCGATCTTCGCGGTCATATGTTAACGCGACGCGGAACTCATACTCGCGTTTGCGTTCTTCCTGTATTCTAAAACGCGGGTCTCAGACCCCGCGTTTGTGACCTCAACGCAGCGCAACCTCCCGCGTCTGCGACCCCTGCGTCTTCATTCTCACTTTTCTGATTCATCCTTCTCCTCCTCCATAAATATTTAAACGCATTGATCCCTGAATTTCAGAGCTTGAGATTTCTCCGGTATTTCTTGAAGTTTTAGGCGAGTGTTCTCGCCTTCCTTCAGATTTTCCTGCTTTGTCATGATTGACTAATATTATATTATTTTTCCGGCACACTTGCATGCATCATGCTACTACTTGATACTTGCTCCGCAATAACATATTGATACCTGATTTTAGATTGTCATATTTACGGGAATCTTGTACTTGCTATCCTGTATCATATACCGTGACTTGAAATGACAATACTCATATACTCTTGAACTCCTGATCTAGTTATGCACTTGCCTTCCCGTAAATTGATAATTTCTATAATAAATCATAAAAAGGAACAACTTGAATCGGGTCGGGGGAAACTTGCGGCTATCAATATATGTTCGTGTTTACAGTGGTATTAGGTATGTTGTGCAACTACAATTTCCGGTCTGACCTGAGGGCCTCCAGGCGACCGAGGGGAGCGCTGGCTCCCTCCTTCCTGGTACCATCTTGATAAGGGCATCCTATAAGACCCTATTGTACGCCTTGCGGCAGGTTCCGTCCTCCAGCAACGGAACAATCCTGGGCCGTGGTCCCGGGTATGCACGGGACCCACTGTAAACATTGTTCGTTGATACCCCCGTTGGTTTCCAATAACAGCCTTGAATTACTCATATGTGGATGTATGTGTGCTGGGACGCTATTACACATACCTAGACATACGGGTAGAACGAGTAATAAGTATAAATATTAAAAATGGCAGAGATAGATTTATTCAGGCCTTATTACTTTCACTTTATGCCTCCATTTCATGCTTACTGTACATGTACACTCAACACAGTTTTTGATGCTTAATACTGTTTGATCATATCAACACATGCATGTACTTATCTTTACATGACACTTGGCTTTCACCTACATATTCGTTAGGGAGTTCTGACTCCCCTGGACTTGCATGTTCAGGTTCTGAAGCCTGGATTGAAGCGGAGCCCTCCACTGAAGATCAAGCTTATCTCTCGGAGCAGGCTGACTTGTCCTAACTCCTTCTGTTCCTGAACTTTCTGCTAGCTCGGAGATCTTCTTCTCAGCCCGTGAGCACCTTTTACTGTACAAATTGTAAATTTCACTTTTGTACCTGGCTGTGATATAATGTACATGTACCAGTATATCACGCTCTGTAATAACTTTGTAATCCTTATGTTGGAATGTATATTGCCACGTGCTTCCGTACTCTGGTTCTTATTTGTACTGATGCTTAGCGTATATACGTGAGGGTATTTCTGACCTGCGTATATACGTCGCAGTAGCGTCCCCGTACCCGCCGGATCGGGGCGTTACAACATCTTCTCTAGCTTCAATCATGATATTGTTGGATATTTCACTGATCTCGGAGTTAATCACTAAGAATCGGTTAACATCGCTATCTAGTACGTACTCGATGAAGATAGCATCAATAGTTCTATTGTCAATTTTTCTTTTCTTTTTCAATTCTGGTATTGAAATCTTAGCTATGCAACCTAGACTTTGAAGAATTGAATGTTAGGAGCTTTCTTAATGACATTCATAGGGAGAAACATCAGAGTCTCTTAGAAAAACCCTATTGAGAATGAAAACAAGCAGAAAGGAAAGTTTCTCTCCAAGGTTACCAGGTGTACCTGAGCTGAGTAACATATAGTTCACCATGTCTATCAGTATTCTTTCAGCCACACCGTTAGATTGAGGCGTGTAGGGAACAATTACCTCATGAATAATGTCATGCTCTTGGCAGAATCCTATCATGTTAGTTGAGGTATACTCCCGCACGATTAGATCTCAGGATTTTGATCTTCTTCTCAAGTTGGTTCTCAGCTTCGGCTTATACACCTTGAACCAATCGAAGACTTCATGTTGAATTTGAGAAGATAGGTGTAAGAGAATTTGGAGCAGTCATCAATGAATATCACAAAATATCTTCTACCACCTCAGGTGAGAGCTCTATTAGAATCACACACATCACTATGAATAAGTTCGAGGGGTTCAGATGTCGTTGTGATAGAAAGAAATGATTTGCGGGTATTCTTACCCGGAAAGCACATTTCACATCTAGAAGATGAGTCAAAAGAAGTTTAGGAATGTGATTCAAGTTAATCATTTTCTTGATGGAATTAAAGTTGACGTGTCCCAATCTTTCATGCTAGATATTACAAGACTCAATATTCAAAGCAACAAGAATAAAAATTTCATTATCAGAAGAATTTATTACATTGAAACGAAAAAGGCCATCACAAACAAAACCATTTCCAATGAAAATATTAGACTTGGAGATTATAAACTTATTAGACTCTTTCACAATCCTATAGCCAGCTCTAAGAAGTGAAAACTTACTATCAGATTCCTCCGAAGCATGGGTGCATGCAAGACGAATTGAAGAGTCAGAGTTTTTTTGGAGGTCATCTTCAGATTCAATGCATTCAGTTTCCCTTATCTCTCTGGTGGAGTCATCTATCAGACTCACGCTTCCTCCACGTTGTTCCTTATATAATTTAAACCAGAAGCGATAAGTACAAATATGAATATTGGCTTCTGAGTCTAACCACCAGTCTGAGGAGAAAGTGCTTGAGTTTACAATAGAAAAAGAGTAATCTAACATAAGAGAGTTGGAGTTAAGTTCCGCCATGTTAACCTTGTGCCCCCCATTTTCTCCTTTTCCTTTTGGCTGAGCTTTGACTGGTTCTTCTTCTGGTTAAAATATTGAGGTGCCAAGTGATTCATTCTTCTTCAGATTAGCAGAATCTTCCATCGATCTTCTGATCTGAGATTTTGGGTTTAAAGGAGGAAGATTGAGAAGGTTCGAAAGAAGAAGAGCTTGCATGGGGAGAAGAATGAAAAAGATTGGGTTTTTTTTAAACTTCTTGCCCTTAGGATTCATGAATTTACGCCTTGTCTTATTCTCCTCCAAGTTCACTTTAGTTTTTATTTCTGACCTGATTTTAGAGCTTTGCATATGCTGCTATGCGAATCGCTTTTATAAGGGTTAGGTCACCTTACTTGTGACAAAGGTCATCAGTAAAAGCTAATCAGGAAGGATGGAGTTTATCAATAAGACATGACACCTTTTAATCATCGGATAATTTATTTTCTTTCGATTGAAGGTGTCGGATATAATCTTGAAATTCATGAAGTTGATCATTGATAAGTTTACTATCAGTCATCAGTTAAATCAAGATCAATATCTAATCATGCAACTATTTCAAAAAAGAACAAATAGAGTAAGCTAACTGGTCAGAGAGATATAGTCGTGATATGCACTGTCCTATAAGACAAATGACTTGTCCTATCGCCTAGACGTTGGATTGGCCCAACAACTAGTGGTAAAAATGCCCTCGAATCACCAGCACTTGGGATCGAGCATTATCCCTGGCCTCTGCTCAGATAAAGAAGTTGCCTAGAAAATGAAGATAAAGAACAATTTTTTTTCTTTAATACTGAAGTCATTGTCACGAAGAGTAGACTTCAGGTTTTTCCATAGGGAGAGAAGGAAAAAAAATTATGTGTTGTGTCTCTTGCTGCTGGAAGGAGAGGTCTATTTATAGGCTTCAGACTCTCTATTAATTATAACCACAAAAGAAATTCACGATCATGCAATTGGGTGATTGAGAGATCTTCTCACTCGATGTGAGATCTAGTGAGACTTGGTCAAAGTTGACTTGATAAAATAAATAAATAAAATTTAAAATTAAAGCCTATATTTAATTTTTGTGCTAAAAATTACAATAGTCCCCCAAAAGCTTGAGTTTCAGGAAGATAACAATAATGCATAATAAAATGAATCATCAAATATCATACTGTGGATTCAGAATAAGTAGCTTGTAGCCTTAAATTTATCCTTAGTGAATTCATCGCCACCTGAGAGGCATAATGGATACGCCTTGAATTAGGTATCTTTAACCAGATATTGATGAAAAACACTCAGAGTATGTCTCCATCTTTTGAGGGAGCGGGTTTAGTGTTTAAGTTCATGCTCACAATAACTGACTTATGAGAGGTTTTAGGGGTCAGCTCTGCTCCCCCCAACCACATCCATCACAGTTTCTCTCATATAAGTAAGTCCTCTAAGGGTACTATAATTGGATATTATACCCTCCGCGTTACATGTGTTGGCTTTATTAAGAGTCAAACTCAACCTTACCTAGCTATATAATAAGAGCATCATCACTATAGAGAACGGGTAGTAGCTACAATGCTACATATATGATATAAACATATCCGGGTCGATGTTCCATACGAGTATCATCAGTCCATCTTATTTCTACCACATTGAACCTCTTCCATGAAACCAGTTCTAATCAAGTAGGTTGGTCTCCCACTGTCGGTAAACTCTACTATGGGCTTAATCCCATCTCCCTTGATGAATCTAGGACCACACTCCTAGAAAGATTCTTAGTCAGAATGACTTTATATTTTCAGGGCCAGACAATGTCTTAGCAGCCTTTAACTTTTAAATGGTAATAGTCAGAGGTTTAACTCTTCATGACCACATTATTATAATTCTTGACACCTTTAATTAGACCTATAAAGCATTTGGGTGGTGTAAAAGTCTCCCCCCATTTAGGATCTAAAGGTAATTATAAATTTTTTCTTGTTGCCTTAGTTTCAAAAGGAGCAAATTATTCTATAAAGGTTTATGATAAAGCATATATACTTTGCTTTTGATTATTCAAGTGTTTAAGGTATATATGTATATACATATATTTATTTGATAGAGAATAAAAAATTATGCTTGTCAAATATCATTTAATTAACACTTAGTGTCAAAGTTTAAGTATTAACATGTAATTCATATATATCTGAAATATAGCTTAAGTATGTGTGATAGCATATAACATATACTTGACCAAAACATTATGAAATATATATGTACTAGTGAAAAATTATTTATTATCCATTCTACTCATCTTATAAAGACATTGATGATGTCACATATTGAATTTTAGTATCTTATAAGATGGGTGCAAATTGGTTCCTTGTCAGATAGTAAAGCATTCTAATTTTTCTTAACATTTACATTCTCAATAATATCTAAATTTTCATCTTAGACAAATTATCATTGTTTTAATTTAGTGATTATGATATATAATTTAATTTCCTCTTTATACATGCAACTTATTCATATTTTCACAAATATATAATGTATGCATTATATCTCTTTAGTTTTGAAAATGTTACATTTAAAATCTTCAAAAGGAAATTTAAATAATTTTTGAAAATATTATAATTTAATTATCAATGAAGATTATAATATCCTTTCTAAAGAAAGACTTTGAGGACACGACTATGTAAAATATAGTAATTATTTTGAAATATTTTAACTATAGAATGATGCACTCATACTTTCAAATTTTAAATTTAATATATATATATATATATATAAACAATTTAATGAATAATAAAATTTGAAGTTTAATATTTTTCACAACTTAGATAAGAATTTTCTCATAATTTTATTATTATTAAAATCATGAAAATATTTAAATAAGAGGTGTATAAATTTTGATAGTTATAAATATAAGAATTTAAATCTATAGACGATATTTTTAACTTGTTATAATATCAATTATATCTTATTACTTGAAAGCCATCAATGAAATGAAATAATTAAATATTATATTTTAAAATATGAAAATATTTAATTTCATCTCCTAGTAAGTGGGAGATTATAATATTTTTTTAATCAAACTGAAGTTTATTTTATAAGAAGTTCAATATAGCCAAATATTAGATCATAAGAAGAAATTATTTATTTTTGGACAACATAATTTTAATTATTCCCAATTAGCATTGGATGGGGATAAGGCTACACATGGCTATTTAATCATCCCACACATAGTTAGAATTCTGATTTGATTTGAGCTTAAATAATAAGTTTTGCTCATATAAATATAATGTCACCATTAATAAAATCATAATCATATGTTTTGAGAGTTTTAATCCTACTTTGTCCTTATACTAGACTAAGTATAGACTAGGATACCAATTCTACCGAATATAGCATGATCCGATCATTATTTACATCAAACTCAAATATAAAATATAGCTAAAGCTCTATCCAACCATAATAAGAAATCATGATTGATCCTAAACAGATTCAAGTATTTCTAAATGTTGGTATGTATGCTAGAGTTATAACCTAGACAACAACATGATATCTAAGATTATGGTTAATAAAGGCTGATGATATATTTAATAAAAGATCTTAAAATTATTGGGTTAGTCAAAACCCTAATTTTATCAGTCCAATTAGCCAGGTCAGCGTAAGTCTTGTGGGAGATTTTCGCTCTTGGCGTCCCTTAATTACAAAACTATGTTGAGTACCCTTTCTTAGTTAAACACCAATTGTATGAAATTTTAGAGAAATAATTTACCCTTAAAATTTCTTGTCCTAGTGAGCTAGGTATCCTTAAGAGTCTATATCTATTACAGCTACATGCAGGGTAGACAAAAATATTGATTTCTTATTTAATTGTGATAAAATATTCGACCTGAGCAGAGTAAAAATCACTATAGTAATATGCTAGAATTCACTAGTTAAAAATCAGATACTCATTATAATTTTATAGATAAATTTCAAGAATATTGTGACCAACAAATGAGACACCAATTTTTCTCCATATGATATTCATACTAGATACTTATCAGATTATCAATCCAATTCTAGTATATTTGCTGATTTATTAGCATTGTTGACACACTAAAAAAAGACAAACTCCTTGTACAAATTTTAACTGGTCAGAACGATATCCAACTTGTCGACATTTACAAAAGACAAGCCGCAGACAAGCTGATGATCAAGCTCAGGCCCTTCTGATCCAGTGAAGCAGACAGTAGGCCAAATACTGCTTTTTGAGGATGAGTCAGCTCAATACTTAGCCTTGCGCAAACCCAAGGTGTTAGCCTCATTCCAAAGGTTAAATTATAACTTCGCCTTGAAGTCCTTCAAAGCTCAGCAAAGAGCTAAATACCAGCTTTGCCTGAAGCTCCACACTCTGATTTAGAGCTTCTAGCCCCGCGCACGGAGCTAAATCCAGCCCCGTGTGCGGAGCTAAATCCAACCTCGCACGAGGCTCACTGCACCTCTATGTGAGGGTCGGCCAGGTCAAAACTTTGACCTAGTATTTAGTGGGCTAACTCTACTACGTTAATGGGATTAATGCCACTTTAAATTGGCGGTTACACCCGCCCACTTCGCCCCACGTTCAGTGAAACGACTGGGTCAACAGGCCATTTTTAGGCTCGTGAGTTTAGCATACGGCTCACATTCAGCCTATCATTTTGAAGTCTATCAAATGGCCGAGTGAGTAGGCCATTTCTTAGGCTCGCGTGAGACTGTCTAGCCTCGCATGTGGCTCACATTTGGCCTAGCGCGGGCGTTATAGCCTCGCGCGAAGCTCAAACAGCTTCTGGCGCGAGGCTAACTAACTATTGTCAGTCATGGCTGATTTTTAGGGGCAGTTACACCCCTCCAGAGCGTATAAATAGTTCATCTGAGAATAAACTCGGGCCAGACAATCAGAGAAGGGAGAGAAGAGGCAATCAAAGGGAGAGCAGATGAAGCAATAGAGCTAAAAGCTAAAGGCATCGAGAGAGCTAGCAAGGCTAACTTTTCTTTATTTTCCAGAAGCTCTAGAGAATTATTTCTCTAAGTTTAGGGTGTTAATACTCTAAGATCTTCTTCTTTCAAGGAATCTTCAGAAGTAGGCGAGAAGGAATTCACAGGCAATAGCATTCGAAGATCGATCGATCGCATTGTCAATGGGACAAAGTGGTTGTGCGTTGATCGGACTCCCACCTACACACTTCCCCAGAATCTCAGAAGAGATACTTGTAATCTTTTTCTTTCTTTTTGATTACTTGTAACCTTCTCTTCACATTTTTTTTAAGTTTTCTGATTATTAATAATCCCTAGAAAACATGATGGTGACTCCGCTAGTGATTTGTTTCTCCACTGCTGAGAATCAAGTATTGCAATGCGATGATCAGACCCTCGAATCTATTGCTAAAACATTGGTTATTAACTTTGACAAAGAAAAGTTCGAACAACTTCTTTCTGGGGGTAACAAAAGTCCCCTACATGTGCGCAAGCACAAGAAAGTCAGCGTAGCTAAAGCACCCTTGGCTGCTTCTGGGAAGTAAGTCTCTGTTGAGACTACTGAGGTTCTCCGCGAACCTAATCTGCCTCATGCGAGGCTAAACAGGCTCCCTGCGAGCTTAAACTAGCTCTGCGCCAACTGGGACTAAGTTAGCCCCGCGCTAACGTACTAACATTGTGCGCAAGCTTCTAAAGGTTCCATGTGAGCCCAAAAAAGCCTCTGCCAAGGCTAAGTGGGTTTCTAAATCTACTGTTGCCTCTCTCGAATCTGCTTCGCATGAAGCTAAGATATTCTTGGATCACAAAACTCCCTCTGCTCCTCAGCTTTGCCTGTCCTACGAGGCTAAAGTTAAAGCACCATGTACTTATAGCAAGGCTACTGTAGCCTCACTTGCCTCAACAACACTGATAGGAAGTGTTAAGCCCGTCACACGCGAGGCTAAAGCCAAAGCACCCGTGCGTGCTAACAGCGTCACTGATCCAGCGTTGCTCTCAGCAATGAGTGCTAAAAAACTCTGTTGTGAGGCTAGAGGTAAAGCACTACTGGGTACTAACAGCGAGGCTCTTCTAACCTCGCTTGCGGGAAAAGCTCTGCACAAAAGAGCTAAGTTTGCCTCTAAGGGCAGAAACTAAAGCTGTAGCTTTGCCTTGCGAAGCTACTCCTTTAGGTGAAGCTATCTTAGCTTCGTCTATAGCCAAGAGGAAAGCCTTTAAGGCTAGCCTAAGGCTTCTCAGCCCAACAAGGCTAACTTCCAATCTTCTTGAGTCTCTGTAATGGATCGGTTGGATATAATCAATACAGACTTGAGAGATTATCTGAGCACTAAGCGAAAGATCTCTTCAGAGGAACCTGCTCACATCTCGTCGTCCCGGTGCGGACAAGTGGGGTGTCAACTTGTGACAGTACACTCTGTTCATTGCTGCATTGAAAAGGTCCAAACAGCCGCTACTCCAAGTCATCGATCGGTATTTGACTGAATATCAGCCCAGACTGCTGAGAAGACCAAGCCCCGGAAGAAGTAGGCAACGAAGGTGACCCATCTTGCTGCCACCTCTGTTAAATTGGTAAGCAGAGGGAGGGATCTTTTCTGGTCCCAAAAACGGAGGCGAGGAACATTCACTCCTCCAAGTAGCTCCCCGGACTCTGACTACAACCCTGGCATGAGCCAGGTTCTGGTTAACCAAGAAGGCAAATTTCAGGGTACTCTCTCTGGGGTAGTAATACCCTATGATTATGGATAACCTTCTTTGTCAACTGGAGCCGTGCCGCTCACACCATTGAGATACCTTATCCAATGGCTGAATGATGAAGAGGAAGCCAGCAGATATGCCTCTTCTGCTACAATTAGCTCGGTGCGGACGGGTTTTGTGTCTGCTAATATGGCTGACAACAATGATGATGACCTCCGTCGGCAGATGGAGACACAAGAGCAGACTTCCAGGGCTTAGCAAGAAGCCTTGGATAACATCCAGCAGATGCTCGCTCAGCTCCTGACTAACGGGAATACCAATGACACTGGCAGCAATCATAACGTTGAGGAGCATAATGACGATAAGCGTTCTAAGACTGAGAAGTTGAAGGAAAGCTCTTCAATTGATGTCGAGGTCATTAAAGGCATCCAGGCTCAGATTGATTTCCTAGCCCAGAGGGATGGACTAAAAAAGGTAGGGATGACTCGTCCTTACTCACTGGAGTGGGATTCAGTACCATACCCACCGAAGTTCAAGCCACCTACGTTACATACGTACGATGATAAGGGCTCGCCCAACCAACATATCTATTACTTTCGGTCTCATACCAGTAACATGATAGATAATGATGCCATCATGGGAAGATTGTTCATCGGCACCCTTAAGGGGGTAGCTTTTGATTGGTTTAGGAGCCTGCCAATGGCTCTATCAATTCTTGGATTGACATAGAAACCCGGTTTCTCTCTCGATTCTACGAAGACGATACCGAGGTGACTATGGACAAGCTCCTCTCAACAGTCCAGAAAGGAAGATAATCTGTGTGAGACTACATTGAGAGGTTCCACAACCTTTCACTCATGTGCCCTGCAGGTATGTCGCTACCCATATTACTCCAGACATGTCAGCATAACTTCTTGGACAAAATAGAAGTTTGTATGGGAGCTCTCAAAGCCCATACATGGAAGGAGCTTGTTGAGCAAGTTAAGATAACCGAGAAATCGCCAAAAAAGTTTAAGCCCTCAGTCCCTAAGAACAAGTCGGGAGTCAACACCAAAGGGCGTGATGAAACCCATTTTTCTCAATCAAAGGGAAAGAAAACCATGGTTGTTGAGCTATCAGGGATGGCACAACCGAAGCAGAAGAATAACATCAATGGCAATCAGGAATTTAAACTCCCGCCAAAAGTGTACTCTTTTAAAGATAAGCAGGTTGTGGCAATCTTTCATTTGCTACACAAGGGTAACAAACTCAAGTCACCTGAAGCTCGGCGACCTAATGAACTGGGGCGTATAAATGATCCAAATTACTGCCTCTTTCATAGGATGGTGCATCACCCTACCAGCAGGTGCTATATCCTCAAAGACAAGATTCAAGCCCTGGTAGATGCTGGAGTAAGTCACCGCCAATATGGTGACTCTTAATTTCGGCACATTCCCGAAGATGACTGTTCAAGACGGATTGGTCCCAATTCCTAAGGTTAGATTGGACGTTATTAACCCTTTGGCTGAATAGCAAAAAGCTAAAGGACTCATCCTCATCATGACAGAATCTGGAGAAATCATGTGAGTTCACTCAGATATTGTTAAAGATGAGCAATGGGAGACCAACAAGCCCAAGCTCAAAGTAAAGTCATGCAATGTCGTCCCCCCCATAGTAGATGACGATTCTGTGACTGTCGCCTCTCTCAGCGACTCAGAGGGGGGGAAGCCTGCGTTAGCAGCACAACCTTCCACATCGCAACCAGTGGGTACGCGTTCTGGTAAACAATACTTGCGACAGTACGATCAGACACCTGACGAAGCTCTCCAACTAACAACGTCAGGAACCGCTGCACCTGTCTAGGTCCCAGCGCCAAAGGATAAAGAAAAGTAGAAGGAGATTCGCTTTGATGAATCTTCAAAGAAGAATCCTTCCAGAGGACTCAATACTCCCTTCTATTTTGATATATTGGCATAATTGGCCAATATCCCAGCTCGTATTACTCTGCACAAGTACTCTGCCTCTCTAAGAAGATGAGAGAGGCACTTAAGGATGCTCTTACTGATTCAGAATCATTTCTAACACAAGTATCCATCCTTACAAAAGAAGATGGAGTTTCATGCCCCTGATGTCATCAGGTACAACAGCAGGTGTCTTGTATCATCATCACCCCTGAAGACATGCTCCTCAAGGACAACCGACACGACAGGCCCTTGTACTATACAGGATACATTGAGTCTACACATATCGAGAGAATACAAGTTGATCATGGGTCTGCTTTAAGTATTATCCCAAGAGACTGCTTTATTTTCTCGGTATCCTATTAAGCAAGTTGTCAACCATGACTACGACCATATATGGCTCTAACGCCAGGAGTAGTCATCCTCTGGGCAAGATCCGTCTCCGGTGTCAAATTGGAGACTTAAAATTCGAAGTGACATGCTACATCATCGACCCTGACACGTCCTACAATCTTTTGCTCGTACGACCTTAGATTCATGTTAACTGGATCGTGTCTTCCACACTCCACCAATGCTTCAAATATGTGGATGATAAGGCAATGGTCAGGATGGTGTTCCCTGAGATGCAACCGTTCAAAGGGGTGGAGAACTACTTCACCGATTCTCTACTTTATAAAGAGAACGATAAACTGATAAAAAGATCGTTGTCTGACGACATCAATAGTGGCAACAAGGTAGACTCAGACTCAGGAGAAGATCCAACAGTTTCTTTTGATGAGGAAACGATTATAGCATATCTGGATGATCCTGATTGTAATAACTTCGCCGACAATGGAGTCGAATGGGTTCTTAATGAAAATGTCAATTTCGATTATTTCTTATGTTGTTGTGATGTAAATAGTCCTATTGACATGAGCCCCCTACGCATTTCTCTGCCTATGTCAACAACATGTATGCATATAGAAGAGAATGATGGGTCTGTATTTGTAGTCTCCTCTTTCAAGAAGGACCAGTTGGTAGAGTCTGACATTAGATTACTACATCTAAGAACTCAGATTAAGACTTAGATCCCCCACAATTCTTTCACTATGAACAGTTAGCGCACCATATGATGAAAGAAATGGAATACGATTTACGTCATGGAGAAGGCCTGAACTTTGGAAGAGGACGACGCATCCCTCTACAACCCTTCGTACTAAAAGAAAAATCGGCCAACTACTACGATCGGACTCGCAGGGGGTTGGGGTACACCACTCCATCCGTTTAATCAGATTCAGAATCTGAAAAGTCTCTACCGTCACATTCTTCGTATTCATCAGGTTGGGAATCTGATATAAGCGGAGGGGTTGCCTTCAAGAAACTCTTCGTCAGTATGGCCTCACCAGTCAGGTGGAACTAGAAGAGGACATTGAGCCATTCGATACTGATCCTTGAGCTCAACAACTGGATCTTCAATGGGAGAAGTGTTTTGAACAATGCAACCCTCCTACAGAAGATAAAGTGATTCAAATTGATATTAGTGATCAAAAGCACCCGAAGCTTATCCCTATAAGCAAAATTTTATCACTGACAGAGAAGCAAGACCTTATAGCCTTGATAAAGGAGTATATAGATGTCTTTGCTTGGAGTTATGAAGATATTCCTGGCCTCGACCCTCAGGTGGTAATGCATCACCTCAACATCAAGCCGGATGCTATGCCAGTCAAACAACAACAACGACGGTTCTGACTTGATATTATGGAGGCAATTGAAGCCGAGGTTCAGAAACTCATCGAATGTGGCTTCATTCGAGAGGAACAACACCCAGACTGGATTGCTAACATTGTACCCGTCCTTAAAAAGAATGAAAAGATCCGGGACCGCATTGACTTTTGTGATCTCAATATAGCCTGTCCTAAAGACGAATTTTCGTTACCTACCACGGATGTCATGATTGACAACACATGTGATTTTGAAAGAATATCATTTATGGATGGCTTTTTAGGGTACAATCAAATCAAGATGTACCCGGATGATAAAAAGCATACATCATTCCAAACACCAATGGGTGTGTTTTGCTATACGGTTATGCCGTTTGGCTTAAAGAACACATGTGCCACCTACCAGCATGCAATGAGCACATCTTCCATGATCACTTACGAAAGACAGTGGAGTGTTATGTTGACGACATTACAATTAAAAGTCGCGACCAGAACAACCATCTCGAAAATTTTTGAACAATGTTCGATCTCATGCGGGCTCATCAGCTAAAGATGAACCCGACAAAGTCTTTCTTGGGAGTTTCAAGTGGCAAGTTCCTGGGATTCATTGTCACATCCAAAGGAATTCAACTTGATCCAGATAAGATCAAAGCCATTCAAGACATGTAGCCTCTAAAGAATCTCAAAGAACTCCGAGGTCTTCAAGGTAGGCTGGCCTACATCCAAAGGTTTATTATAAATCTGTCGGGTCGTTGTCAACCATTCACGTGCCTAATGAAGAAAGGCATATCTTTTGTCTGAGATAATGCTTGTCAAAAAGCGTTTGAGGATATCAAAGCATACCTCACTAAGCCTCCGGTTCTAGCATCTCCTGTTGCGGGAAAACCATTCTTACTGTATATAAGAGCCATGGACCATTCTTTAGGTGCTTTGCTCGCACAGAAGAATGATGAAGGTGTAGAGCAGATCATCTATTATCTCAGCAGAACCTTGATTGGCGCAGAAAGTCGCATAATCCGGTCGAAAAGGAATGTTTTACTCTTGTCTTTACCATCTAGAAGATGCGACATTACTTAGTTGGGCAGACTATTCATGTCATCTTAAGAGTCAATCCTCTTCGGATTCTTATGAAAAAAACCAAGTTCCTTGAACTCCAGATTGGCTAATTGGGCCATATTGTTGTCCCAATATGATATGACATTTGTATCCCAGAAGGCCATCAAAGGTCAAATCCTCGCTGACTTCTTGGCAGCTCACTCAGTTCCAGAATCTTCAAAACTATATGAAGATATTTCGGATGAAGTTATCAAAGCCAACATAACTTTAAGCGATGATGTATGGCAGTTATTCTTTGATGGCGCATTAAGAACCGGACCAAAAGGCAAGATTGTCACTGGAGTGGGGGTAGTATTTATCTCACCCGAGAATCACGTCCTCCCTCGTGTATTCTCGTTAACGGAACCTTGTTCCAACAATACAATGCTTTGCTTATTGGCCTCCCACTCGCTCGACAGATAGGAGTACAATACCTTGAAGCTTATGGCAATTCCAAGTTGATCATTAATCAAGTCAAGGGTGAATATGAGGTCCGCCATGAAGACTTCGTACCTTATTATCATATAGCCATTTAGTTGGCTACTACATTTGAAGGCTTCTACATCAGTCATATATCTCGCCTCCAAAATACAAAGGCAGATGCTCTAGCGGTGCTAGCAGCTACACTGGCTTTGCCTGCTGATACCAACTATCACCTCATGGTGGCTACCCGTCATCTCTTCTGCCCGAAGTACGGTCAAGAGGTTAGCGAAGTTCAACCTCGACAAACTTCGAACCAAGAGACTGGCGATTCCCGATTATCGACTATGCCTTACACGGTATATTACCTGATGAACCCAAGGAAGCGGTGTCTATTCGACGAAGGTCTACTTGATTTTACTACGATGCAGTGGTAAAAACACTATATCGTTGTTCATATGATGATATACTTTTTCGTTGTCTATCCAATTCAGAGGTACAAGAAGTAATCAAAGAGGCTCATGATGGTATATGTGAGGCTCATCAATCAGGACCAAAGCTCAAGGAGACTTGGCTATTATTGGCCGACTATGATTGTCGACGCAGTCGAGTACGCAAAAAGGTGTAAGGCTTGTCAAATTTATGCGGATTTTATACACCAATCCCCAGAACTACTCTACCCCACAGCCGCATTATGGCCATTCGAAGTTTGAGGAATTGATATAAAAGGACCAATCAGTCCTCTGTCAGCTAAAGGTCATCGGTTCATCCTTGCAATAACCGATTACTTCTCAAAATGGGCACAGGCTATTCCGCTCGTTGAAGTTAAAACCACCAACGTGGTCAACTTTATCAAACATCATGTCATCCATCAATTTGGTGTCCTCAGATAGATCATCCACAATAGTGGTCCCCAATTCACAAGCCAATCATTCTATCGGTTCTGCGACAAGTACCGGATTCAGAATGTGACGTCAACTGCTTACAACCCTACTGTCAATGGATTAGCAGAAGCATTCAATAAGATAATCATTAAGCTTCTCAAAAAGTTTATCTCCGCAAGCAAATGAGATTGGAATGAGAAGTTTAGTAAATGTCTTTGGGCCTATCGGACTACAATTCGAACCCCAACAGGCAATACACCTTTTCTCTGGCATACGGATATGAAGCAGTTATACCTTTGGAGATTCAAATACCATCACTTCGTGTTGCTTTGACAACCCAGATGACTGATGAAGATAACTATCGGTTACGTCTCCAAGAACTTAAAGCGCTAGACGAGAAGCGATTACAGGCTCAGCAGCGCATTGAGCTTTATCAGGCTCAAATTTCAAAGGCCTTCAACAAAAAGGTCAAAGAGAGAATTTTCCAGAAAGGAGATTTGGTCTTGGCTGTCAGACGACCTATGATCATGACACACAAATCCAAAGGCAAATTTCGACCTAAATAGGAAGGGTCATTTGTAGTAGAGACAGTCTACTCAAATTGAGCATATCGCCTGTCCAATCCAAATGGTGACATGCTTATGATGCTAATTAACGGCAAATTTCTAAAGAAATATTATCCTGATTAAGTTAACATTATACCTCTGATCATTAGGGATCCCTTCGGAGCCAGGCTGATCAAACTTCAGGAGGCGACGCTGTAAGGTGTCAACATTAAAGACACCAGAAAAGATTCTATGGAGGGCGTTAATTGCTAACTGACCTCCCCACGGAATTACATAATCCTAAGCCCTTAATGGCTAAGCATAAAGAAAAAAGTTGGCTTTTAAACCCAACAAAAAGTCCTCGACAACTCAACGTGCTGAGGGAAATAGCATGGCCAGCCCAACTCAAACGGCAGTTGGTAAAGGCACACCAAATCCGTTGATAGCTAAGGATTTGCTAAAAATCCTAAGGGATCTGATCCCATTTGATTCCTCTAAAATCCTCTACCAATTCTCTTACATGGAATGGTAGATCCATAAAGCAAAAAATTATGTTAAAGTTTTCACCTCTGAATTTTTCTTTTTTTTTTAAGAAGTATTATTCTTCTATTCCCCATCAGAATCGATTCCCAAAAGAAATTTTGGGAACTCTGTTCTCTATTCCCTGGTGGAATTCTCTAGCAATGTTCTTATATTTTGATCAAGTCTACCAAAGTCCCTTGCCAATTCCCATCCATGGAATGGTAGGACCACATAAAACTGTAATCATTTTTTCAGTAAAATGAACTACAGATCAAGCCTGTCAAGTTAACATCAAACCTCTGACAGTAAAAACACTTGAATATCCCTGGTAGATCTTGCCAACATCCCCAGTAGGTCAAAATCCACTCAAATTGCTGTTATGTTCAAACACCTCTAACAGTAAATGAAACCTTATCAAGTTAAAATCACACCTCTGACAAGTCACCTTTTATAAATCCCCAAATGGAGAAGCTGTCACAATCACTTCTGACAAAATCTCCTTTCAAACTCCCCAGCAAGGAATTTGATTGTTACGTTAATGAGTACCTCTGACAACTCTTTAGGGAATAATCTTTTCCCTACCAAATCCCAAAGAGTTCTTTTTGTCACGTTAATGATCACCTCTGACATATAATCGCTTATGGGATTCATTTTCTAACTCCCCAGTGATTTCTGGTAGACTCCCTTCGAAGTCTATTATTTTCCTTTTCAAGTCCCCAATGGACTTTCATGGTTGTCATGTTAACAATATACCCTGACAATTTCTTCCAAATGATTTCCAAAAGAAATACCAATTCCCCAGCGGAACTACTTCTTTTACCGTCATGTCCAGCTTGTCACCTCTGAACGGTAGAAATTTTGAGCTTTGTGGTTTCTCAATCGGTTATGTCCATATTACCTCTGAACCGACAGATAGCCAAGTCTCATCTTTTAATCCAGTAGGGACTAGTTCTTTGTCATTATGTCTAGTTCGCCACCTCTGAACGGCAGGGATTTGAGTCTAGTAACTCCCAATCGGTTATGTCTATATTACCTCCAAATCGACGGATGCCTAGATCTCTCCTATTATGGTACTCAAATTGTCATGTCCAGTTTAACACCTCTGAACAAACGAGTCCATAACTTTGTTCTCCTTTCCCCCGTTAGGGTCGGGAGTTCTTACTGTCATGTTAATACAACTACCTCTGAATAGCGAATTGCGAGTCTGGTGTCTCTTAGTTGGTCATATCATTACCTCTAAACTGACGGTGCCCAGACCCAATTCACCTTTGCAGTCCCTAGTGGGCTAGCTGCTAAGTTAATACGATTACCTCTGACAGCTGATTCGGAGTTTAGTGTGTCTTAGTCTATCATGTCCAGTTTATCACCTTTGAATATACAATTCTCTAAAACCCGGTTCACCTTCATTTTGTCATCATATCCATTTTATCACCTCTGAATGATAAAATTTCGAGTTTGGTGGCTTCTCAATCGATCATGTCCAGTCAATCACATCTGAACTGACAGATAGCCAAGTCTCACTTTTTTGTTTACTGTTATGTCCAGTTCGCCACCTCTGAACAGTAAACATTCCTCATTTGGTAATTCATCAGTTATGTCTAGTTCGTTACCTTTGAACTGATGATTATCCAAATTTTACCCTTCTTTGTCGTTATGTCCAGTTCATCACCTCTGAACGATAAAATTTCATTTCTAACGATCTCTAATCAGTTATGTCCAGTTTATCACCTTTGAACTGACGAATCACCAGACTTAATCTTGTCAGATTTAGTGATTCCTAGCGGATTCCTAAATCTACCCTCTTTTAATCCCCAATGGATTTTTACATTTGATTGACTTTATCATGTTCTTAATCTCTGAATAATTTCAATCACATTTGTAAATTCAACTTGGTGAATCTTCACCCTTTTTAGCTCTTTCAAAAGAACTTGTATACTAAATTCTCCTTTATAAGAGACTTATATTGCCTACGGGCAGTCACAAGCGAATAAAGAAGACATGGAGAAGAGCAAATGAGTCAAAGGCAAATATTTTATTGATTCAAAAAGAAAGATACATTGATGATACATTTAGATTGTCTCTCATATAATTTGTACTTCAAAAGCAATGACTTGTTACTCTACATCCAGAACAATAGATTTATTTTCGCTCTTTAAAATGAGGGCAGTCCTCGAAATCAAAATGCAGTGAGACATTCTGAGTCCACAGACCAACTGGACACGAAAGGCCTTCCCCTCACAAGGCCGTAATTCTTCGCTTAATGGAAGATTTTGCCACCAGAAAATCATCCAATGAGCATGAATTTTTCGCTGCTGTCATTTCTTTGAATAAGATTGGTGACGAAAGGATCCGAAACCTTACTGGTGACACCCTCTTTCCTGTGACCTTCAAATATCTTGGGCAGAGACCCAACAAAGGCGAGATATTGGCGGAAATAATGACACAGTTCCCCATATATGTTGAGCTCAATAGCACAAGTCTGCAACTAAGTGGGTTATCTTGGATAAACAACCGTTGGTCTCCTCCTGAAATTAGTGCCGGCTGCTTCAGTATGTTCTTCCTACTGATAAATAAAGCTTGGACTTGAAAATGAAGATGCATACCCCTGTTCTCCTTCATATTGAGTTGAAGAGATTGCTCAATGGATTGGGAGTATAATGCACTGCAAAATAAAAAAAATAAGTGGGTTAGCATTAAGTAAAAAAAGAAAATGCTAAGTCAGAACCTCGCTCCCTGAATGGAACTGATCCAGATCCAGCATCGCTCCACAAGCAGAACTAACACTGCCCTGAGGTTAAACTTCAGATTATATAGAGGCGAAATGCATAAGAGCTTGAAAGGCACTTATGCCTTGAGAAAGGCCAAGGATAGCCTCGCCTATATGGCAAATCTAGACTGGCCGAGTAAAGACCGAGGATAGCCTCACCTGTATGGCAAGGTTCGCCTCGCCTTAAAAAGGCCAAGGTTAGCCTTGCCTATATGACAAAACTAGACTGGCCTACTAAATCCCAAGTCTTAACCTCGCCTAAACGGCAAGGCTGAATGATTGAGTTGGACCTGCACACAAGAATACAAAATTTCAGAACTTAGAATAAAGAGTGCAAGTACTCAATACTACCTTAATAGCAAGTGACTATACGGGTCGTGATCCACAAGGAGGGACTAGCGATGGAAGCTTTTTTAGCAAGTTCTCTTTTAAGTTACATTCAATGGTTAAAGATCTTCTTTTAGTTCTTTAAAAGAAAAGGAAAAATAAGTTAAAATTAAGTTAGGAAGAAGATGGTAGATTAAGAAGGTGGAGAAAATAGAAGATGAATTTATATAAAGAAACTAAAAAGAGTGAAAAAGAGTTGATAGATTATGGTGCTGGTGATCTAAACTAAAAGTTAAAAGAGAAGAAAGAAAACCTAAAAGAAATACTTACCTTTTCTGACCAAATACTTATCTTTAATCTGTGGCAACGATGTACCTTGAAATGGAGGCAATTAACGCATAGCCCATAAGAGTTTATTCCCGTCTCTTTCACATTACATCATCAAGACGATACAAGTATGAAATGATACAGATTGAGACTAAGATCTATCGTCGTGAGCTATCGGTGGCACTCGCAAAGGCAAGCTTTCGATGCTGTAAGACTCACTTGGATAGTAATTGGTATCAAAGAAGAGAAGTAGAAAAGAAGAAGAAGAACACAAAAATGTAACTATAAATTCAATATTATAACAATAAGAGAAAAGAAGAACAACTTACACCGGTGTCACTCTCAACACAAGCTTCACTCTTATTCTCCTATGAAATTCTGATCTCCTCTGAATTACATAAATAAAACTGAAAATTACATAAAAAGAAAAATAAAAACCTACACTAAAAAGAATAAAAAAAATGGCCTAAAATATATCTCTGCTTGGTCCTTCTTCTGCCTCAGATGTGTGGGGTATTTATAGGATAGAAAAGGATAAAAAAAAATGAGTCTAAAGATAAAGGGAGCTGACTATTTCTAAATTTGAATCCTCCCCTTACTCCAAACTTGATTTGATGTGGATATTCAGTTCTGATCTGCATCTTGTTGGCGTATTAATTGCTGAATATAACTTATCAAATGACAGAATTAGAAATAGTGATCAACTTATGAGTTGTAGCCCTTTAAGTCTCTTTCTGGATCATCTTGAATCATCAGATTTGAGTTTCAATAGCCAAAGTTATGATTCAAATAGTAAAATGTATCCAGTCAGAATCCGAGTTAAAATTATTTCATCTTATTCGTTGATCTTCTCTCTATTCATTTATCCCTTTAGATTTGGACTCTGTATTTTACGTTATCCTCAGTTGATCTTTAACTTTAACAACTTGATTCACCAAAAATTGAATTTAACCAGCTGGATTTGGGATCATCCTCCTCTAACTAAATAGATCTAGTTAAATCTGAATTTAACTGATATTTATTTGATTTTATCCTCTTTCTCCCCATGATAATCTTCTGCAAAATAGACATTTAAGATAAAGAATTTAGCAGATTTATTACATGATAAATGTGAAAATGTAATAAATAATAATACAATAAATGTGTGCAATCACACCCTTACACATTTATTTTGCTCGTCCTCGAGCAAAACAGTAAAACTAAACCAAAGATTATTAGACCACTTTCACAGGTTACGCGATTACACTGAGCATGTGCAACAAGCTATTAAACCTCTAGGTTTCTCCTAGAGAATAAGTTTTGTCTCGGGAGGGTTTTCAGTGAATTATACCCACAAAATTCATAAAGAAAGGGAAACAAAGTGTTAGTATTTTGAAAATACATTTTGAAAAAGAATAATATTTTAAGTATTATTATAAGAATTAAGTAATCTATAAGTTATAGGAAAATCAAACTTTTCATTCTTAAGCTTAGTCTTAATTCAAAAACTGTTATCAACCAAGGAATGGAGTCAAACTGTATTTCTCATCTAATCTATTATTTTACCCTAAGTTATATGCACCTTTATGCCCGTGAAATTTTGACTTGGGGTTCTTTAACTCTAACTCTTATGCCTTATTATTTTTTCTTTTATTTTTTATGTTTTGGTGATATTATTCCTTAATTCTATTAGGCTTTCTAATCTGCTCATGTAACGAGCCTTTAATCAATGACTCCCAAACCAAACGGTCTTAGGACATCGAGTGAGAAAACACCCCAAGGACTTAAGGACTCGAGCAAATAAGGCCACAAAACTAAGAATTTTATTATATGAACCGCTTTTAGGCGCGAATACTTATGCTTTATGAGGCACAAATACCCAGCTTAATCAGAGGATTTTTGATATATATATTTTATATATATATATATATTTAATAAGGCATAAGAATCTTTTTTTTGAACCCTAAGTGTGTAAGTGTATAAAGCATGCATATATCATCAAGGTAAAAATCAAGACTAAATTACTTTTTCAAAGTCTCTTCCTAACCTTGGAAATCAAACAAATAATCTAATTTTGACCAAGTAATAGAAATCATAATTATGATTCTCCTATTCCTTAAAATAACTTAATTTCTTACAAAAAATATGTCAAAATATTATTTCTATTTTCAAAAAGTTTTTTTTTGAAAGTAAAGAAAAATGTTAATTTTTTTTAATAATAAAAGAAAACCTAAGTTATGTTAGAACCCTCCCCCCACACCTATCTCATGCATTGTCCTCAATGTATAAATTAATGTATAGATGCATGAAAAAGAAAAAAGGGAAGGAAAATATTACCTTATGGTGGTGGTTCCGGTGGTGGTCTGATTGTGTCAAGTGTTACTACCAAATCAAGATAATATGGTGGTGTACGGAACCCACCTTTATTGACCTCTTTTCTATTTACATATTTACAGTCCCCAATATGAATAGGATCATGAAAGATATTATCGTGAAACTTACTCCCTTTATATGACCAGTCCTAGAAAATCATCACGGAGTCATCATGGTCTATACCTATGTCTAACAAAAGATTGTGACTTGGAAGAATGGTTGACTTGGGCTCAAGAATGATAGGTTCAGGAACTAATACTAACTCAAAAAAATCAATTTTAGGTTCGAGAGTTAGTTTTGGTTCAAGAGTTGAGTCCAAGTCCAAGAATTGATATTCACATTTTTTTCCATCAATGGAATGTGACTATCCAAAATTGGTGATTCCATTTCTAGATCTATAGGTACGAGAATAAATGTTGGCTCGAAAAATTGGTCCAAATTGAGTAAGAAAACCGGAGTCAACATAGATTCGAAGATGAAAACTGAGTCACAAAGTTGGAGATCAGGTTCACATTCATAATCAAGTTCAATCTCATTAAAATGAAAACTTGCCAATTCGTTTATGGGTTGATATTGGTCAAGTTCAAAATTTTGTAGTGAAATTGAATCTTGGTCAAAGTCTTCAAGATATCATGATTCTTGGTTTTCATCAATATGGTTAGAAGTGTCGAGGATAGTCAAAGATTGGGTAGAGAGAGTTTCCTTATTCCTACGCATGTTTTCCAGTCTACTAAGTCTTACTTCTATCATATCGAGTGGATCATTTTGGCATTGAATCATGGTTTTCATACTCTTTTCTAAGTTGGCATGTTTTTTTTGAAAAATGGAGTAAGGATCTGTGACTTGAAAATTTTGACGGGATTTTGAGTCTTCTAAAATTTGAATACGTCGAAGGCTTCATCCACTTTTCCCAATCAATTGATTCTTCTAATTGTTGGTCGGGATAAAGATTATATGAAGCTGGATGTTGGTAAGGTGGTTGACAATATGACTCGGGGGACTTGTATCCCCATTGACTCTGTGAAGAGTAGCGATGATTATTCCAGTCTTGTTCACAGTATTGGGACTGGGGCATGTATTGATTCGGATAAGACCAATCCGGCACACTAGGTTGGTTAAAGTTATGATATACCAGGTTGGTAACATCCGAAAAGGAGGTTGGGATGTAACATGGATTACCATTAAAGTTAAAAAAATTGTTGTTATAAACTATAACACACAAGAAATGTCAAACACAAACAAAGAAAAATAAACAAATAAGCAAACAAATGAAAAGAAAAAAAATCTAACCTAAGTTAGGGTAAACCTTAGACCTAGATAACTCCTAACTGGATAGACTGTCCACGGGGGGTATATTGTTGAATCTGACCACAAGTTAATCGGTCAAGTAGGGGCAAGATCAGTGGGAGATATCCGTGCCTAAGCAACGGGCCTAACTATGCCAAACCACCAAACTTTGGGGTTTCACCCCTCAATCCCCCATCATAGACACCGATTTGGTAAGAGTCAAATTCAAATCAACTTCTCCCTTAGGTCAGTCTCTTATATGAGTCCGAGATGTCCCTATGGCCATTGTCTACTCAGTTTTAGTTAGGCTTGGGTTAGTGAGTGAGGAGATTGTTTGTAAGCTAAGGAAGAGTAATGACTTCCCCACCTTATCTCGTTTATAGGACAAGCCCTTAAGATTGATTATGTAAAGTGTGCAGGATATAGAAAAGTAAGATTCACAAGCAAATATTACCCAAGAATGTTTCCTAAACTATATGCTATACATACGTACCTTTTGCTCCAGCATTCTTCAACAGTAATGTAAAATGTCAATGAATTAGACATGTTCCTAAATGCAAAGTTTAAACCGTTTTTAGCATTTAATAAACATCATTTTACTGTTGAGGTTAGAAAATTTGTACAGTGAGACAAACAAGGAAATAAATAGTTACAGAATTTTAGCGTTGCAATTCAGCCAACCTGCAAAAATACAGATTAGTAGTTCACTCAGTTGCCACTAGAATGTAGCAAATCTGAGGGCTACTGGGCTCTGCTTTCTAGAGCAGAGTCCAAGGCCACTTTTATGTCCACTGCAGCAAAAATTTCATTGTTGTTAAACCTGTACACCAAGAACAAAAAAGAAAGTTAACCAAAAAGGTAAATCTAAAAAGAGAATAACTTACCGTCCCTCCCCGGGCGCCAAAATTTGATTGAGTTGGACCTGCACACAAGAATACAAAATTTCAGAACTTAGAATAAAGAGTGCAAGTACTCAATACTACCGCAATAGTAAGTGACTATGCGGGTCGTGATCCACAAGGAGGGACTAGCGATGGAAGCTTTTTGAACAAGTTCTCTTTTAAGTTACATTCAATGGTTAAAGATCTTCTTTTAGTTCTTTAAAAGAAAAGAAAAAATAAGTTAAACTAGGAAGAAGGTGATAGATTAAGAAGGTGGAGAAAATAGAAGAATTTATACAAAGAAATTAAAAAGAGTGAAAAAGAGTTGATAGATTATGGTGCTGGTGATCTAAACTAAAAGTTAAAAGAGAAGAAAGAAAACCTAAAAGAAATACTTACCTCTTCTGGCCAAATACTTACCTTTAATCTGTGGCAACGATGTTACCTTGAAATGGAGGCAATCAACGCATAGCCCATAAGAGTTGATTCCGGTCTCTTCCACATTACATCATCAAGACGATACAAGTATGAAATGATACAGATTGAGACTAAGATCTATCGTCATAAGTTATCGGTGGCACTCGCAAAGGCAAGGCTCTTTCGATGCTGTAAGACTCACTTGAATAGTAATTGATATCAAAAGAAGAGAAGTAGAAAAGAAGAAGAAGAACACAAAAATATAACTATAGTTTCAATATTGTAACAATAAGAGAAAAGAAGAATAACTTACACCGGTGTCACTCTCAACACAAGCTTCACTTTCATTCTCCTATGAAACTCTGATCTACTCTGAATTACATAAATAAAACTGAAAATTATATAAAAAGAAAAATAAAAACTTACACTAAAATGAATGAAAAACTGTCCTAAAATCTATCTCTGCTTGGTCCTTCTTCTGCCTCTGATGTGTGGGGTATTTATAGGATAGAAATGGATAAAAAATGAGTCTAAAGATAAGGGGAGCTGACTATTTCTGAATTTGAATCCTCCCCTTATCTCCAAACTTGATTTGATGTGAATATTCAGTTCTGTTCTGTAGCTTGTTGGCGTATTGATTGCTGAATATAACTTATCAAATAATAGAATTAGAAATAGTGATAAACTTAAGAGTTGTAACCCTTTAAGTCTTCTTTCTGGATCATCTTGAATCATCAGATTTGAGTTTCAGTAACAAACGTTATGATTCAAATACTAAAATGTATTCAGTCAGAACTCGAGTCAAAATTGCTTCATCTTATTCGTTGATCTTCTCTCTATCCATTTATCCTTTTAGATTTGGACTCTGTATTTGACGTTATTCTCGGTTGATCTTTAACTTTAACATTTTGATTTACCAAAAACTGAATTTAACCAGCTGGATTTGGGATCATCCTCCTCTAACCAAATAGATCTAGTGAAATCTGAATTTAACTGATATTTATTTGATTTTATCCTCTTTCTCCCCATGATTATCTTCTGCAAAATAGACATTTAAGATAAGAAATTTAGCAGATTTATTACATGATAAATGTGAAAATGTAATAAAAAATAATGTAATAAATGTGTGCAATCACTGAACTAGCCTTAAAAAAGGCCAAGTCCTAGCCTCACCTATATGGCAAGGCTAGACTGGCCCAGGAAAGACAAAGACTTAGCCTCACCTAAATGACAAGGCTGGACTAACCTTAAAAAGGCCAAGTTCTAATCTCGCCTGTATTGCAAGACTAGACTAGTCTAGAAAAGGCTAAGTCCTAACCTCGCCTAAATGGCAAGGCTTGACTTACCCTGAAAGGGACAAGGCATAACCTCGCCTATATGGCAAGGCTACCCACACCTCGAGAAGGCCAAGGCATAGCATCGTCTATATGGAAAGGCTATCCTCGTCTTAGAAAGGCCAAGGCATAAACCTCACCTAGAAGAATGTTTTTGCCTAATCAGGCAAGTATTAACCTTGTTAGGAAGCTTGAAAAGGCTGAAATCTTTCTCCAAAGATTCGCCATATGTGAGAATCAAGGGATTCAATCCCTAAAATAGCTGGTAAAGCTAAAATTGAGGGAAATAAACTCCCTAAAGTCACCAATTAATTGGCAAAATCTCTGAACAGCTGAGACTCACCGCTATATATCGGATGACGACCGAAGTGAAGGTCTCTAAAGCCTTAGGGGCCTCGGCCTCATTGCCTAAATGGTGTGAAGAGGCCATAGATCTCGGTTTTGGAGAGATGAAGAGGGTGAAAACCCTTATGTCTTCAAACGACAGCAAGGAGGGAAGATAGGGTTCTATTGGAGACTCATTAAAGAAAAAAATATATTTCTCTAGAAATGACCACAAAGGTCCTATTTATAGGCCCCATGGCCTAACCTCGCCGTTACCGCTTCAAGTTTTAAAGTGCAGGCGAGGTTAAAGTATTCGAGTGTGTGGCCTCGGGAAAGGGAGTAATCTCCCTTGTAAATACATGCGAAACCGTTCAAAGCCTCAGAAAAAGAGAGTAATCTCCCTCGTAATTGATGAGAGGCCATTTGGCCTCGAGAAATGGAACGTCGTTCCATCACAGCGCATGCGAGACTAGCGCTGACAGGGGCGCTGACAAGCCAACTTCACTTTGAAGCGAGGTTGCTTGAAGAAGCCCGAAGACGAGGTTTCTCCTAGAGGTAGGCCTATTCTCACAGCGCATGCGAGACTAGCGCTGACAGGGCGTTGTCAAGCCAACCTTGCTTTGAAGCGAGGTTGCTTAAGGAAGCCCGAAGGCGAAGCTCAAAGGCGAGGCTCCTCCTATAGGCGAGCCTACTCTAGCCCTAAAGCGAGCCTCCTATCAAAGGTGAAACCACCCAGAGGTGAGCCTATTCTAGCTCATAGGCGAGCCTATTCCAGCCTGGAAGCAGGGCTAAAGGCAAAGTTGAATTCGACCACCAAGGCAAAGCCCGTACACACATATCTATAAATATCAATCAAAACCATTCAAAGTATTTCGAATCTGAACCATCTCATAGCAGATTTGTGAAAACTTTGAAGGGGATCTTGTTGACACACTAAAAAAAGACAAACTCCCCGTACAGATTTCAACTGATCAAAATGATGTCCAACTTATCAACATTTATAAAAGACAAGCCGCGGGCAAGCTGATGACCAAGCTCGGGTCCTGCTGATCCAGTGAAGTAGACAACATGCCAAATACTGCTTTTTGAGGCTGAGTCAGCACAATACTTAGCCTCGCACAATACTTAGGCCAAGGTGTTAGCCTCATTCCAGAGGCTAAATTATAACTTCACCTTAAAGCCCTTCAAAGCTCAGCAAAGAGCTAAATACCAGCTTCGTTTGAAGCTCCACATAGAGGTCTAATTTATAGCCTCGCTGAGGCTTTAGCTCTAATTAAGAGCTTCAAGCCCCTTGCACTAAGCTAAATTCAGCCCCGCGTGTGGAGTTAAATCCAGCCTCGCACGAAGCTCTCTATACCTCTGTGCGAGGGTCAGCCAAGTCAAACCTTTGACCTAATATTTAGTGGGCTAACCCCACTATGTTAGTGGGGTTAATGCCACTTTAAGTGGGTGATTACACCTGCCCATTTTGCCCCACGTTCAGTGAAACAGCCTAATCAACAGGCCATTTTTAGGCTCGTGAGCTTCGCATATGACTCACATTCAGCCTATCATTTCGAAGTCTATTAAATGGCCGGGTGAGTAGGCCATTTTTTTGCTCGCGCGAGCCTGTCTAGCCTCGTGTGCGGCTCATATTTGACCTAGCGCGGGCGTTGTAGCTTCCCGCGAAACTCAAAACAGCTTCTGGCGCGAGGCTAACTGACTGTTGACAATCATGGTTGATTTTTAGGGGCAGTTACATCTCTCTGGAGCATATAAATAGCTCATCTGAGAATGAGCTTAGGGCAGGCAATCAAAGAAGGGAGAGAGGAGGCAATCAAAGGGATAGCAGACGAAGCATCAGAGCTAAAAGCTGAAGGCATCGAGAGAGATAGTAAGGCTAACTTTTCTTGTTTCCTAGAAGTCCTAGAAGATTATTTCTCTAAGTTCAGGGTATTAATACTCTAAGGTCTTCCTCTTTCAAGGAATCTCTGGAACCAGGCGAGAAGAAATTTCCAAACAATAGCATTCGAAGGTCGATCGATCGCATCGTCAACAGGACAAAGTAGTTGCGTGATGATCATACTCCCACCGACACACTTCCCCAGAATCTCAGAAGAGATACTTGTAATCTTTTTCTTTCTTTTTGATTTCTTTTAACGATCTCTTCACATTTTTGTAAGTTTTTCGATTATCAATGATCCATGGAAAACAAGCACGACCATAAAGATCTTTATAGCAAATAATATTCTCATAAACACAAAAATTTAGGACATTACGTAAGAAACAAATTTCAAGTAACTTCATTTTACTAATTTATGCTCTTGAAATAAAGAAATATAAGTTAGATATAACTGACCAATTGTCGCAATTAAAAATTTTTCTTCATCATTCTTCAAAATCAAACTCCTTTATCAATTTGTCCATTCCAGTCAAGAAGAAGTTTATAACTGACCAATACCTCTAAGCTAGAAGAAGTTTATCCTAAGGTCATGTCTTATGAAATTTCTCGTCAAGACGTTAGAATGTAAAGAGATAAAATTTAACTGTCATAACTAAAGTTAGAACAAAATTTTTAACCTCTACAATTACAAAATTACTTTTATATACAAGTATAAATGAACTCATATAAGAGGCACATGTCTAAATTTATATACACAATTTTAGGACATGGTATAAGATAATTAAGATCAATTTCTTTCATAACTCAAAAACAATATAATTTTTACCATATCAATTATTGATTAATAGAATAATGAAAATCTGGTTCTTTATTAAAAAAATAATAATAATATTAGTATGCTATAATGTAATAATCAATCAATTTAACTTGCAGGATTCTTACTTTTAATTTAAGGCAATTCACTTATAAATTTTTGAACAAATAAATTTCTAATCATAAGACTATTAATCCATAGAGTAAATAGCAAGAATTTAACATTATAACTTCATTCAGGAAAGAGAGAAGTTTTAGCAAATCTTGTAATTATTTAATTGAAAGAAACTAATTATTTAAAAGAAACCAATAGTTAGCTAAGGTAACTATTAGTAATAATTGTAAGAATTTGAAAAGCTTGTAAAATTTAAACAATAATTTTGTAAAGATCCTAAATTTTAAGAAATTGAATAGTAATTTTGCAAAAAGTTGAATTAAGTAAACTTGTAAAATTCTTGGGAATAACTTTGCAATTATTTAAACTTATAAGAATTTTGCAAGAAGTAATTATTGCATGAAATAAGTATTTAACTAACTAGGCAATTTATGAAAGCTAAACTTTTCAGAAATTAGTCAATATAATTGTAAAAATTAATTTACAAGAGATTTAAAATGTAGGAACTTGAAAATAATTATTTTGCAAGAATTTGTAAGAATTCGAACTTGTAGCAATTTATATAATTATTTTTCAGAATAAACAAGTTTTTGCAAGAAATCAATTAATTTGTATGATAATATGTAATTTAATTTGCAAATAAAAATTATTTAATTGCAAGAATTAATCTACTAACCAGTAGCAAAACTAAATAATCAATTGGTAGAAAATAGAAAATTAAATTCCTATAGTATGAAACTGCCTTTGACTAATTGATTAGTTACCTTGCAGATATAAACAAGTATTTAATAATCTAATTTGAAAGAAAGTAAGTTTCAAGAATTCAGTAACTAACTAATCACATGCAATAATAGATCTAATTAGTTACTTGGAACAATTTAGTTAAAAATTAGTTTTTCAAAAAATCAACTAATCTTGTCCTAATCAAACAATTATAGTATGAAATATTAGTGCAAAAATATTTTTCTAGTTAATTAATTAAATTGTAGGAAATAAAACATGAAGCATATTTGCCTTCTAGATTATTGTAATTTATCACTATTTTCCTTTAAAAAAAATCATGCAACAGTTTTAAATTTAGAAAATATGATTAATTAAATCTATATCAATCCCTAGTCATGCAACTATTTCAAAATAAGAAAATATAGAGTAAGATAGGTGACCTGAGAGATATAGTCATGTTATCCACTGCCCTAGAAGACAAAAGTCATGTCTTATCGCCCGAACGCTAGATTGACCTCGTCAACTAGTGATAAATACCCCCCAGAATCACCAGCATATGGGATCGAGTGTTGTCCTCCTCTGCTCATATGAAGAAGTTACCCAGAAAATGAAGCTAAAGAACAAAATTTTTCCTTTAACATTGAAGTCATTCTCACGAAGAGTAGGCTTCAAGTTTTTTATAGAAAGAGAAGAAACAAAATTCTGTGTTGTGTCTCTTACTGCTGGAAGGAGATGTCTATTTATAGGCTTCAGACCCCTCAATAGTTATAACAGCAAGAGATATTCACGAACATACAATCAAGTAGTTGAGAGATTTTCTCACCCGATATGAGATCTTGTGAAAGTTGATCAAAGTTGACTTGATAAAATAAATAAATAAAATTTGAAACTAACTAAAAATTCCAATAGCTCATGCACTACGTAATATCTGCCTTCTTCTCTAACCTTGTTCACAAGCTATTCTGTTTGATTTTAAGGCTGATTTGTTTGGCCACAGAACAAGAGACTACACTTACGGGCCGTTTGTTTCGCGTAAAACTCTGTAATTCGTAAATGACTTACTACCCAGTTACAACTACGGCGTTTGTTTGGACCGTAATTCGTAAAAGACTTACGTAACTCAACTAACACTCACTTGCAACCCAGTTACCACTCACTTACAGCCCAATTACAGTTAATTTTGTGGTCATACAAATTTGTAATATTTTTTTATATTAATATTAAAAAAATTTAATATTTAACTTTTTTAATATTTATTTGCAGTATTAAAACTTTTAAAATCACCAAATAGTTAATTTTGTGGTCAACTTTTCACTTACGACTTATACATTACGACAACCAAACACCGTAAAGTACAATACACTTTCCCACTTTACAATTTTATATTACCAACCAAACACCGTAAAATTTACATACATGTAACTCATTTACAATTGTAAAAGACTTTACCAATTACAACTACGAATTACGGCCAGTTACGACAACCAAACAGACCCTACGGAGAAAAAAGTACTTTCATTCAGAGTTGCTATTTTATCTCTAGCAAGCGCCCCAACAACCTTACCACAGTAAAGCTATGTGATTGCAAAGAGAAGAAGACAGAGTACCCCCTCATTGCTGCTACTCAGGGGTTGTTTGGATCCCTGAATCACCAACTTGGAAATACTATTCACCCTTTCACGTCAGCACTTTTCCTAGACAACGTTTGGTTGTCAAGAGGAAAAAGAAAATTCTTGTGAGGCCCGTGAACAGTATATTTCGTGCGCACTTTTCTGACCCAATCTTCTCTCTCCGGTTTCTCTCCGTTTTGGTCGGGAAACGAGCTGAATTCTGAACTCTAGGCCCCACCGTCTCCTTTTCCATGGGAAAGGAGCTGCAGTGGGCCCATGCACAGTCCAGATAAAATTCTACAGGCTGATATAATTCAAAATCCAAACTGTCCAGTGATCACAATTTCATCCCACTTGCTATCATAATTCTGCTGACTACTAATTATTCTACACATTTATCTTAAGTTGCCAAGTCAAATTACTTGTTAATTAAACTGATCAATATACTACGCTGGTCAAGAGTATCTATGCTATTTCTAAATTAAGTTACCTAAATATATTCCAACTAACTAAATTACACTAAAATAATTAGCTACACTAATTAACTAAATTAATCTAAAATAATTAGCTATCCTAACTATCCAAGGTTATCTACAATAACTTACCAAGTTATCCAGCTAAGCTAACTATGTAATTTAAGCTTTTTATCTAAGTTATTTATCTTAACTGGACTAAACTAATTAACTATTCTACTAATTAGTGAGAGAACAAGTGGCTAACCGTGCTTATACAATTGGACGGGATCCACCCCGCAATCATTTGAGATATTGTGCTCAAGGTTTCCGTAAAACTTTGGCTGGCTCCTCGTAAATGGGTGTTGCTAGTTAACCACTGTATACCGGGATTTAATATATAATCAGGGTCGTGATGGCTGCACCTATGGTAATCTAAATATGTCAGCAACGTGCCTCAAATCGGTGACCTCCAAGTGAGAGCGGTGCTCTACAGCCCATGGAGGCCACACGGCCTCCAGCGGGGACGTCTATGCTGATTCACTCTATTCTCCGATCAGTAGGCTAGGCACAAAACTCACTCCTTTCGGGTTTGAAACCTATGTAATTTCGAGAAATCTTCCAGAGGCGAGAAAACTGGAGCTTCAAACCTAATCAATTAGTGCAATCAAGCACCCTCATGGTAACTCCATGGCAAGCCTTTGGAAATTCCACATTAAGCGCCCAATGTGGTCGACATAAGTTTTCCATCACAGCTTGAATCGTACGCAGGGGGGGCAGGATGATGATGATGAGACTTCATTAACACCTTGCATCATAATCAAGCTCACCACCGATGTTGCTACTCATAATGCATTGCCCATTTGCAGCAAGCACAATACAGTGTGGCTTGTCAGCAATCTCACAGCCCGTCCCTGGCGGTGGCAAGGTCAAGGAGTTGTTTGTGGCATCTGTATTGATAAGGATTCCAACAACCCTTACTGCTTTTGGGCCCAACCAACTTTCACCAGGTCACGGGTTCGCTCCTTCCCCAGGGCACGGGTTAGCTCCTTCGCGCAAAAGAGCGAACCCTGCTCCAACGATCGTACAGCCGTCCATTGTGTGCAATGGATGGCCGGATTTTCAGGGGAATAGGTGGGACTCACAATTTCGTGAGCCCCACCACCCACTACTGCTCCCCTGAAATCCAGCCGTCCATCGTGCACGCCCCTTGGAGCGGGTTCACTCCTTTGCGTGAAGGAGCGAACCCATGCCCCTTTCACCCGGCTCACTCTATTCATGGGTTGACTCACCAGACAGAAGAGTCCATTAGTGCCTAAGTTTGGGGCTTCGCACTTTTTAAGCCCTTGAGTGTTTTTTTCTTGGCCTTGTTTCTCTAGCGGTGACGGACGCAGAATGTTTTTCATTATGAGCATAAATTTAATAAGAATTTCAATATGAGCGTAAATGTAATATGACAAGAGAGAAAAATTAAAAAATAATGTTGAGCCCACGAAGACTTGAACTTGTGACATTAATAACTTAGATTTATAAGTTACTCCTTGAGTTAGAGATTCAAAATCTTTTTGCTAGTAAACATAATCTAAAAAGAAGAGATTATATACAAAAAGTTACAAACTGTGTGCACTATTTCATTATTTTATAAAAAACTAGTGTAAGCATCCACACTGAATTGTACGTGAGTCCGCCCTTGTCTGTGAGTTTGGTCAAGAAGAGGCGACGCTAATGGCAATCTTCCATCAAGCAAGACTACACAGATTTAAGCCCTCCCGATTTTTTGGTAATTTCAGCCATAATTGTTATAGATTCTTAAGGGAGAGCCATGGTCTTGGGTCGACTGACATATGGCTGCGCATGAGGAAATGCCCCATAGTCAAAGCTTTTGCTCATCCTCGCAAAGGTCAGGTCGTTTATCTTGATTTCCTCCTGGTCATCACAGGGTGCGTGCTGAACTTGTTATTGTAAAATGGGTCTGATCTTGGTGTTGTAATATGGGGAGATAAAGAAGAAGGAGAAGAATACTTATTTGTGCAATGATAAGATACCACTAGTTATGATTCTTGGTTGTATATATATACACACATATTGGTCACATGTTTACACTGATTTAAGAGATACAATAGAAAACATTGATTGAGAGAGAATGAGAAATACATCGGGCAAGAGTCTCAAGAATCTCATGTGTTCTTATAATCATGGAGAGATTTTAGAATCTGGTTGATTTTATGAGGGATTTCTTTCAGATGGATCACATGTTTCACATGAGTCACGTGTTGTCATTGATATCTCTAACACCCCACCCCCCAGGCAAGCGAAGCGGGTTCAAAGAACCGAGAGCTTATTCTTCAGCATAGAAAACCTTAAGGAGCTCAAAGGCTTAGTAAGGATGTCTGCTAGTTAGTATTTAGTGCTCACAAATCGAACATTCAGGATTCCATTGGTGACATAGTCCCGTACAAAATGAGTGTCGATCTCAACATGTTTGGAGCATGAGTGACGAATAGAATTGACCGAGAGATATATTGCACCGAGATTATCATAGAGAACTATTGGGGGAGATTGCGCTACTCAAGCTCACGAAGTAATCAGTGCAATCAAATTAATCATTGCAATCAAACGACCTCTGCTGCAGTATTGGTCACGCCCCTATACTCTGCCTCGTTGCTAGATCGTGCCATAATGCACTGCTTCTTCGAGCTCCAAGAAACGAGATTTGTATCAAGAAAGACACAATAGCCACTGGTGGATTTTCGATCATCAATCGACCCTGCCCAATCTGCATCACTATAAGCGGTAACGTACAAAAAAATGACGAGAGAGAGAAAAAGACCATGTTGAATGGTAAATTTGAGGTAACGGAGGATCCGTTTTACAGTCGCTCTAATGCTCATCAGTTGAAGCTTGCATGAACTGAGCGACCTTGTTCACCAAGAAGGCAATATCAGGTCTGATAAAGCTTAGGTATTATAGAGCCCCAACAGTACTTCGATAGACAAACGAGTATGAGCTAGGTTTGCCAACAACCTTGGAGAGCTTACAGGAAGTAGTCATAGGCGAGTTGACAGGCTTGACACCATCCATCTTGAGTTGGAGAAGTAAGTCACGGATGTACTTCTGTTGAGAGAGAAAGAGATCTGAGGATGTACGGTGACACTCCACGCTCAAGAAATAGTGCATTGGGCCGATATCTTTTAATGAGTCCCAACCTAGTTCTTGAATAAGACAAGTAACAGCCTGTGAGTCATTGTTTGTGATGATGATATCGTCCACATAGATAAGAACCAGAAGAAGGTCTGTCCGACCAGTCGAAGGAAGAGAGATGTATCGGACTTAGAGCCCACAAAGCCCATTGTGACAAGATAACTGCTAAGGCGAGAAAACCAGGCTCGTGGAGCTTATTTGAGGCTATAGATACAGCTGTGAAGCTTGCATACATGATTGGGATGAACGGGATTGATGAAACCCGAAAGCTGTTCCATGTAGATTGTCTCAGTAAGAAAACCCAGCAAAAATGTATTATTCACATCCAACTGTCGAATAGACCAGCCTTAGAGACGGCCAGACTGTATACGATACGAACAGTAATCAGTTTGATGATCGGACTGAATGTCTCACCATAGTCTAATCCTGATTATTGATGAAAACCCTTGGCCACCAGGCGGGCCTTATACTTGTCAACAGAACCATCAGGTTTATATTTTAACTTGAAAACCCATTTGCACCCAACTAGATTCATGGTAGGGTGGTATGGCACAAGAGACCAGGTTTTATTCTTAAACAAGGCATTCATCTCAGTGTCCATTGCCTGGCACTACTTGGGATCTTTAGAAGCTTGCGTGAAACATGTGAGTTCGACAGGAGCGGTGGCCGAGTCAGCCATAAGATAGGTAGGCATGGGTTGTCGGGTGGCTAGCCAGACCATTGGTGCTCTGGTGTTATCTTGTGCTCTTGTGACCATATGGTGTGTCCTGGTAGGAAGGGGACTGGGAGAGCCTGAGAATGAGGATGATGAGAAGGACTCATCGGCGAGCATTGGCGGAGGTGGTGGAGAAGGAGAATGTGAGGGAGGTGGTGGCAGAGGAGTAGAAGAGTCAATGATGAGACCCGTATGAGAAGAGGGGACTAGAACAATGAAAAGTAACAGAGACATAGAGATGGGAATCGGTGGTGAGGGTATGGGAGTAGGTGAAGAGAGAGGACAGAGGAGACTGGAAAAGAAAGGAGGATTTGTTAAACACAACATTCCAGGAGATGTAAATACGACCAGAGGGGATATGCAAACATTGATAAATTTTATGCGAAGCCGAGTAACCTAAGAAGACACATTGACTGGACCGAAAATCAAACTTATGAGTTTGGTATGAACGCAGATGAGGGTAGCAAGCACAACCAAAAATACATAAGAAAAGGTAGGCAGGTGCTTTATGAAATAATTTCTGGTAGGGGGATAGATTATGGATGATGGAGTGGGCGCTCTATTGATGAAAATGAAGCGGTTTGAAAAGCATAAGGCCAGTAATGGAATGGAACATTTGATCGGGCCAGAAGAGTGAGGCCGGTCTCAATAAGGTGGCGGTGTTTTCTCTCTGCGGTGCCGTTCTGGGCACTAGTGTGTAGACATGATAAGTGATGAGTAATACCCTAAAAAGACAAGTAAGATTTAAATTTGATGAACTCGTCACCACCGTCAGTTTGGAGTGCTTTAATGGAATGCCCAAGAAATTTTTTCACATGAATTTTGAACTCAAGAAAAATATTAATTAAAGGAAAAATTCAAATATACTTATGTAGTGATCTACAGAGCTAATATAATAGCGATGATCACGTACAGCGGACACAAGAGACGGGTCCCATAGATCAGAGTGAATAAGCTCTAAAGGAGCAGTAGCAATTGTGAAAGATGACAAAAAGGGAGACGGTGACTTTTTTCTTACTGACATGGGATGCAGAGAGAGGGTACCAGTACGGTCAGTGAATAAAGGAAGACGATGCTGAGAAAAATACTGGAGACAACTCTGATGGAAGGATGACCTAGACACTTATGCCAGACCGAGGAAGATGCACGCTCATCGAGAAGAGCCTAGGGAGAGATGAAGTTATGGTTCCCCAGGGAGAAAACATACAGGCCATCCTTAAGTTGTCCCTACAGTAGAGTTTTCTGGGTGGAGAGATCCTTGACAAAACAACAGTCAGAGTGGAATTCAAGAAGAACTTTATTATCATCAGTAAATTGACTAACAGACAGAAGATTTTTGGTGATATCAGGAACATGTAAAAGGTTTTTCAATGCAAAGAAAATAGGAGAACACAATAAAGAAGCACCAATAGATCGGATAGGCAAACCTGTCCCGTTACCCATGCGAACTCTTTCAGGTCTTTGAAATTCTGAGTGAACCATCAGATTCACCATGTCAACCGTTAGGTGATGAGTGGCACCGGAGTTAACATACCAGTTGGGATCGACTAACTATTCCTATAAGAGTGGAGAAGAGCAGTTGGGCTAGCCGAATCATCATAACGATTGTAGCACTGGTTAGCATAATGGCCAAAACGATTGCAGACCTGACATTGAGGTCGGCCACCGGCGGATTGATGTGGTGGTGGGAAGGAACGTCCATGACCACGACCGCGCTCTCTGCCTCGGACACGTCCATGACCACGAAAAAAAGATGGAGCCAAACGGTAGTTTGGAGTGCGGAAGGCAATATGAACCGCAGGAGAAGGAGAGATGAGGGTTGTGGAGTTTGGTGAAGTGATAGCACGCCCATAATAAATCTCCTAGCTAAGCATGAGGCTGATGAGTTCTTCTGACAATACAGGGTCGACTGTGTGTTAACAGAGGTGACGAACGAGTCATACTCGGAAGACAGACTACTGAGTAAAGTAGAGACGAGGTCAAAGTCGGTAACTGGATTAGCTACTGCCGCCAGGTTATCCACGATGGACTTGACAGACTGGATATACTCTGACATAGAAGAGATGCCCATCTTGACGGTGTGCAGTTGGTATTTGGGTTGCTGCACTTTAGCTCGGGAGGGTAACACAAAAATTCGCTTCAGAGAGCACCACACATCATGAGATGTGGTGAGACCGACGACATAAGAAAAACAGCCTCAATGAGCGAGGAGATAAGCCAGCATAAGAGCATTTGATCAAATTTGATCCGACAAGTGTATTCCAGATTGATAGTAGGTTGAGCATCCTTCTTAGTAGAAGGAAGGAACCAGACCGGACACAGAGAAGCTCCGTCGATGAGGCCTTTGAGATCGTGGAGTTTGAGAAGAGGAAGGAATTAGGAATGCCACAGTAGGTAGTTTCTCTTGTCGAGTTTGACATTTAAAAAGTGGGTGATGTTGGGATTAGGAGTAATTATGGATGCAGGTATTTGGATGCAGGGGATGGAAGATGAAGAGGAAATACTCGACATAGTACAAGAGTTGCTCTGATACCAAGATAAAGAAGAAAAGGAGAAGAATACTTATTTGTGCAATGATAAGATACCACTAGTTATGCTTCTTGATTGTATATATATACACATATTGATCATATGTTTACACTGATTTAGAAGATACAATAGGAAATATTGATTGAGAGAAAGAATGAGAAACACAAGGTGCATAAGTCTCACGAGTCCTATGTGTTCTTATAATCATGGAGAGATTTTAGGATCTGGTTGATTTCATGAGGGATTTCTTTCACATGGATCACATGTTTCACATGAGTCACGTGTTGTCATTGATATCTCTAATATGGAGAATGGGGCAGCAGAAAATTCAAAAATCTATTAACCTAATAAATATGTTTGGGTTTCAGTTATTTCAAGTTCTCAATTTTGCATTGTGGTTTGGGCACTTAGGTTGGACACTGAAAGTCATGGGTTATACTAGCAAAACCAAAAAACTTCCGTGCGATTTGCCGGGCCGACCCGATCCGGTTCGCACCCCCTACTTATATAACTAAATAGAAAAAAAATGTTTAATATACTTTTCTCTCAATATTAAAGTGAACGAATACAATTCCTAAAATTTGCAGTTTGAGAATAAATTTATATAAACTAATACACAATGAGATAATTTAGCCACTTTCACAACGATTCAGAGCCTAATCTCTCCAATTCATGATCTAACCACTGAAAAACCCTTACACCCCAATTATTGTTTGATTATTATTTTGTACCGGCTTGATTTGTAGACAAAATAACTTTAAAGCACCTACTTTTTCTATTTTATACACTCCTATGATATAGATCAACTCCAATAGTTTGGATCGACTTCAAAAAAGTGAATTTTGAACTTGATATTCCCAAAATCAAATTTTGAATGGGAAGGATTGTGCCCAAAGGAGCCAGGCATCTCTCTGCATATAATCTATTTTGGAAAGTTTTCCAAAATTGCAAGGATTTTTGTGCACGCATTGTTAATCTCACATTAAGGTGGACCACTAACCTTTTAGTATTAATTGGATTCCATAATTAAAGCCTAACTGATATTATGTATGCCCAAATATAAAGTTACATTTGTATAAGGTTTAATAATCATGTGTGATATTAAGGGCCATGATGGGTGGTTTTATCACATGTGATTAATTGCAACTGTAGACCCACTTCTCTCCTCTTAAAAAAAAAACAACCCTCCTCCTTTTGTGGGGTTCCATCATTATTTGAGTTAGGGTTTGTGAAAAGAGAAAGAGACAGAGAGAAGAAGGAGTTTGCAATTAGGGTTTGCAAGGATCAAGGAAAGGTTTTGGATCTTCATCAACATACCTTCACTATTCCGCTAATGGCTTCAGGTATGTATTTATATGTATATGCATTTGAGATTTTTCTTGAGATGTATGGATTCTAGATCCTTGATAGATGTTTTCACTATCATGAAGTATTTAAGTTTTATTCTAACATTTGGTATCAGAGCTTCGTTTAAGAATCAATACATCTCAGAATAAGGATTATGGGAAATTAGGGTTTTTTTGATTAACTGTTTCAAAATCAAATTTTGATCATTTAATTGTAGAATTTTAAGAGGATTTAGTAGCCTTAATATTCTGTTAATATTCCTCTAATTGTACAATTACTTGGATCAGAATTAATTTTGGTTGAATCACAAACCCTAATTTTAATTGATTTGGCTTCAGTCGATTAAACAGAAACTGCCATTTCGATAACTGTTTCGTCGACTGTTAGTCGACTTGCCCAAAACACTAGTCGACTAGGTCTCTTTCCAGAATGTTGAGAACTCTCTGTTTCACTACAGGAGTCGACTTAATTTTTGAGTAGTCGACTAATAATAATGGTATAGTCGACTAATCCTCTTGCCCTAGTCGACTAACAGGTTGACCCGAGAGATGTGTGATTCTCTGTTTCTCTGTTAGTCGACTAACATTTCTCTGATAGTCGACTTGCTTTGACTTAGTCGACTAACCTAAAATTTATAGTCGACTTAACTTGACCCTAGTCAACTGGGACTTCCACTATAGTCGACTTATCTTGTCCCAAGTCGACTAGTAGTTCCTTGACCAGTCGACTAATGTTTGTTTAAGTTCAATCATAAATGCATGTTACACATTTAATGTTATTGTGTTAATATTGATTGATATTGGTCAAGTAATAAAATTGGAGTATTATAGAATTACTCAAATAAAAGAGTAGAGAATATTATTGGTTAGTTTTGTATTCATACGGTTTATTGATTTAGCAGTTGCCAAAGTGATCTATATTAGTAAGCCTTATGAATATACAACTACATAAAGGACTTGTCAATGAGGGTGACATTAAAGACAATAATATTCTCGATGGCGGTTCTAGTTAGGAGATTGGGACTTACCCAAAGGAAAGTCTCTTTCAAATAATTATGAACCGGGTAGGGTAGTGTAATTTATGCAACTTAGTGGTGTAGAATTGGATACCCAAAGGTAACATGACTTACTGTCTAAGTGGCATAAATTATATTAGACCTACATAGGTGATAAAAGGTCTCACCTATAGAGTGAACGCTGGATATGCTTGGGTTTCGCCCAAAGGAGAAATCAAAATGATATCAATAGTTCATCTTCATTAAATTTAATGTTTTTGTATTGATTCGAGGCCTTAATGTGAGCATTGTCCTATTTTGTTTCAGTGAACGTTCCCACTTTCCTTCACTCTCATGCATCTAGCATTCCAGCCCTGAATGGTACAAACTTTTCTGAATGGTTTGAGCATGTCCAATTCACACTGGGTGTACTGGATCTTGACATGGCTCTACTAGTTGAGAAACCTGAGGAAATCACTGCTGACAGTACAGCAGATCAGGTTAGTCATGCTAAAGCCTGGGAAAGGTCGAACAGACTCAGTCTCATGTTCATTAAGATGACCATTGCCAACAATATCAAGACTTCACTCCCTCAAACTACTAATGAATCAGAACTTTTAACTGCTGTAAAAGACCGGTTTAAATCTGCTGATAAGTCATTAGCTGGCACCGTTATGGCTGAACTAACTACCATGAAATATGATGGTAGTAGAGGAGTCCAACAACACATTCTTAATATGACTGATAAAGCTGCCAAGTTAGGAACACTGGGAATGAAAGTGGATGAATCCTTCTTGATACAGTTCATTCTCAACTCACTTCCTCCTCAGTTTGGACCATTCAAGATTCACTATAATAATCATAAGGATAAGTGGAATCTGAATGAGCTGACTAGTATGTGTGTTCAAGAGGAAGTGAGACTGAGGCAAGAAGGACATCACTCAGTGTTGGCAGTAACTCAAGGAGCTATCCATAAGAAGGGAAAGTATGGAAGAGGTAAGAGGTTTCCACCAAAGAAAGGGAATGAACCTGGGGAAAGTAGCCAGGGTCATGGAAGGACTTTCACTGTCAAATGCTACTTTTGTGGCAGAAAAGGACATGTGAAGAAGGATTGCAACAAGAGAAAGGCTTGGTTCGAAAAGAAAGGTATGAATCTTTCTTTTGTATGTTATGAATCAAATCTTGCTGAAGTTCCTTCTAATACTTGGTGGATTGACTCTGGAGCCACAACTCATATAACTAATTCAATGCAGGGATTCCTTACAACCAGGAAACCGAAGGAAAGTGAAAGATTTGTCTTTATGGGGAACCGTCTCAAAGTGGAGGTCGAGAATGTTGGAACTTATCGACTACTCTTAGAGACGGGTCATCAGATGGATCTTATAGACACTTTTTATGTACCTTCGATTTCTAGGAATTTAATGTCATTATCCAAATTAGATGTTGTTGGATATTCAGTTTTATTCAGTTGTGGAAAACTCAATTTAATGTTTAATTCAATGTCGGTTGGACATGGAATTTTATGTGATGGTTTATATAAAATTTCCTTGAATTATGAGTTTGCACAATCTCTTTTAACTCTGCATTCGAATGTTAGTTCTAAATGTGGCTTAATTAATGAAAAATCCTCTATCTTGTGGCATAGACGACTGGGGCATATCTCCAGGGATAGAATTGTAAGATTAGTGAAAAATGGGATTTTGGATAACCTAGACTTCACTGATTTTGGGTTGTGTGTGGATTGCATAAAAGGAAAGCAAACCAAACACACCATGAAAGGTGCCACAAGAAGTAAAGAGCTTCTTGAGATAATTCATACAGATATTTGCGGACCACTCTCTATTCCATGTTTTACAGGAGAGAGATACTTTATCACATTTATAGATGATCTGTCTCGTTATGGTTATGTATATCTAATTCATGAAAAGTCTCAGGCTGTTGATATCCTTGAGGTGTTCATTACAGAAGTCGAGAGACAATTAGATAGAAAAGTTAAAATCATGAGATCAGATCGAGGTGGTGAGTATTATGGAAGATACGATGAGTCAGGACAAAATCCTGGCCCATTTGCCAAATTTCTAGAAAAGCATGGCATTTGTGCTCAATACACAATGCCAGGTACGCCTCAGCAGAATGGAGTTGCTGAAAGGCGAAACCGGACACTTATGGATATGGTTAGGAGCATGATGAGCTTCTCTAATGTACCTAATTCATTGTGGAATGAAGCCTTAAACACTCCTATGTATATCTTGAACAGGGTTCCTAGTAAGGCAGTCTCAACAACTCCTTTCGAGTTGTGGACTGGTAGGAAACCTAGTTTAAGACATTTACATGTTTGGAGTTGTCCAGCAGAGGCTAGAATATATAATCCACAAGAAAAGAAATTAGACTCAAGGACAATATCTGGGTATTTCATTGATTATCCAGATAAATCTAAAGGGTACAAATTTTATTGTCCTAACCATAGTACAAGAATTATTGAAACTGGTAATGCCAGATTCCTTGAGAATGGCGAAATTAGTGGGAGTGATGAACCAAGAAAGGTGGATCTTGAAGTGATAAGGGTAAATATCCCAATACCCTTTACTTCAAGAGAAATTGTTGTCCCTCAGCTTGATCATCAAGCTGAGTTACCAGAACAACATAATGATATTGGTTCACCACTTCATGAGGATATCGCCATTGAAAATGTTGTAGAACCACCACAACCTGCAGCTTTGAGGAGATCTCAAAGGGAAAGAAGATCTGCCATTTCAGATGATTATGTGGTGTATCTAAAGGAATCTGATTTTGATATTGGGATTAATAAAGATCCAGTTTCATTTTCACAAGCCATTGAAAGCAATGATTCTAGTAAATGGATTGATGCTATGAATGAAGAGTTGAAATCTATGGACCAAAACAAAGTCTGGGATCTCGTCGAATTGCCTAATAACTGTAAGAAAGTCGGGTGTAAATGGGTCTTTAAGACCAAGCGCGACTCCAAAGGCAATATCGAACGATATAAGGCCAGACTTGTGGCTAAAGGTTTCACTCAGAAAGAAGGCATTGATTATAGAGAAACCTTCTCTCCAGTATCAAAGAAGGACTCTTTTAGAATCATTATGGCTCTTGTAGCTCATTATGACTTAGAGTTACATCAAATGGATGTGAAAACAGCTTTTCTAAATGAAAATTTGGATGAGGAAATTTACATGGAGCAACCTGAAGGGTTCGCAAAGAAGGGAATAGAACACTTGGCTTGCAAATTAAAGAAATCCATATATGGACTAAAACAAGCTTCCAGGCAATGGTATATAAAGTTTAATAATATCATTACCTCATTCGGATTTACAGAAAACACTGTTGATCAGTGTATATATCTGAAGATCAGTGGGAGCAAGTTTATCTTTCTGGTTCTGTATGTGGATGATATTTTGTTAGCCAGTAGTGATATTGGTTTACTGTATGAAACTAAAGATTATCTTACCAAGAACTTTAAGATGGTTGATATGGGTGAGGCAGCTTATGTCATTGGCATAGAGATCTTCAGGGATAGATCTCGAGGATTGCTAGGACTGTCTCAGAAAGGTTATATCAATCGAGTCTTGGAAAGATTTCATATGGAACTATGTTCAGCTAGTTGTGCACCCATTATGAAGGGTGACAAATTAAGTGGGAGTCAGTGTCTAAGAAATGACTTAGAAAAGGGTCAAATGCAGAAAGTTCCGTATGCGTCAGCTGTTGGGATCTTGATGTATGCACATACTTGTACCAGGCCAGATATCAGTTTTGCTGTTGGGATGTTAGGAAGATACCAGAGTAATCCAGGAATGGAGCACTGGAAATTGGCAAAGAAAGTAATGCGGTATCTTCAAGGGACGAAGGACTATATGCTCACATATAGGAGATCTGATCAGTTGGAAGTGATCGGTTATTCGGACTCAGATTTTGCTGGTTGCCCAGATAGCAGGAAGTCTACCTCAGGCTTTATTTTCATGCTAGCAGGTGGGGCAATCTCGTGGAAGAGTGTAAAGCAGTCTATCACTGCTTCATCCACGATGGAGACTGAGTTCGTAGCATGTTTTGAGGCCATGAATCATGCATTATGGTTACGTAATTTTATCTCAGCACTTGGTGTAGTTGATTCTATTGCCAGGCCGCTGAAGATATTTTGTGATAATACATCAGCCGTTTTCTTCTCTAAGAATAGAAAGTACTCTAGTGGTTCCAGACACATGGAACTTAAGTACTTGGTGGTTAGAGAAAGAGTTCAGAAACAGAAGGTGTCAATTGAAAATATAAGTACCACTTTAATGGTTGCTGATCCATTGACCAAGAGATTGCCTCCAAAGACATTCAAAGAACATGTTATTAGAATGGGCCTTTTGAGCAATCTGTAATGTATGTTTTTGGTACTTGTGTAATTGACACTATTGCGCAATAAAAGTTTGTTTCTGTATTTCCTGTTATCCAATTGTGTGTGCACATATTATGTATGGATGTTTGTTAAACAGGAAATGTCTTGACAAGACAAATTACAGGGGTCATTTTGGTTATGGACTCAATTAGTAAGGGTTATCAATGTTGTGGTACGTAGAAGGGAGTATGACATAGATGTTGTATAACCGCTATGACTCACATTGATGGTCCAAGCTAATTGCAGTATTACAGTATCTCATTATTTGGGCTTATCAGTTATTTTTTTTTTTTAAATTCGTGATCACGTGTCAAAGTTTTTCAGTATGGAATCCAATGGAGTCAAAATGTTTTTAAAAAATGAGTCTTTTTATTTGTTTTCTAAAGTTGTACTGTAATCGGCTAGTGGTCCAAGTGGGAGAATGTTAATCTCACATTAAGGTAGACCACTAACCTTTTAGTATTAATTGGATTCCATAATTAAAGCCTAACTGATATTATGTATGCCCAAATATAAAGTTACATTTGTATAAGATTTAATAATCATGTGTGATATTAAGGGTCATGATGGGTGGTTTTATCACATGTGATTAATTGCAACTGTAGACCCACTTCTCTCCTCTTAAAAAAAAGAAAACAACCATCCTCCTTTTGTGGGGTTCCATCATTATTTGAGTTAGGGTTTGTGAAAAGAGAAAGAGACAGAGAGAAGAAGGAGTTTGCAATTAGGGTTTGCAAGGATCAAGGAAAGGTTTTGGATCTTCATCAACATACCTTCACTATTCCGCTAATGGCTTCAGGTATGTATTTATATGTATATGCATTTGAGATTTTTCTTGAGATGTATGGATTCTAAATCATTGATAGATGTTTTCACTATCATGAAGTATTTAAGTTTTATTCTAACACGCATTGCATGTTCAAAAATTCAAGTTAGATATAAAGTAAGCTATCTTCAAAAAATTTATTTTTTTAGTGCATTTTTGTTTGAATTTTTTCTTTATTCTCACCCCCCCCCCCCCCCCCCCCACCCCACACACACACACACACAACATGCCCTTAACGCACCAACACATATATATGCTTGTTTGAAAATTTTCCATTTTTCTATTGTCGCTTTAACCACACCAACACACATGCATGTACGCGAACACGCACAATGTGAAAAACTTGTTTCTTCGGCAGAGTCAAATTGTCAGAACTTCGAAGCCATGCAAGCTGGGATGAAAAAAATCAATAAATATAAAGTTAAATTATAGGTAGCTACATTATCTAATATTTTCTTATTCCTTGTCTAAGTTTTTTAAATGACCAGATGTGTCGCAAAGCACACTTCCCTCTTTTTATTTTGGAACCACGGAAAATTAATATGGGACATTTCGCTACACCCCTATATCAAATCGTAATTAGAAAAAAAAAAATTCAACTTTATAATTTTGTTAGCTTCAACCACCTCCATTTTTAAAGTAAGGGTGTGCGTCCACGTGTCAAGCGCTAAATCGCTCATCGGCAGTGAAAGACAAAAATACCCCTAAGTAATCGCTTCAAAAAAACAGATTACTTTGAAAATGTCCCATTTCTGAGATCTGTGACTATGCTCGTAGTCCTCACAAAATGATCACAATATAGATGACTGTAACTATGATCACAGTAATCACAAAAATATCTTATTTCTGATGACTGCGATCATAATCGTAGTCCTCACAAAATGATCGCAACTCTATTTTAGAAGACTGCGATCATGGTCGCAGTTTGTCCGCAACCCGAACTAAAAAACTAACCTCCCGTCAGCATAGGCCGCCATGATGGAGGGGCAAAACAATCCCCCCTTGCATGGCATGTGAGAAGTCTATTTTTGAAAATATTTTTAGAGAGGTTGGTTTTTGAAATTATCTTTAAAAATATATATTTTTTTTCAAAAAATTGTCCTTAAACAAAGATACCTTTAGTTATCGTTGGATTTGTAGTCTTTACAGGAAATGTGGTTTCTTCTCCTTCCTTTTTTCAGTTTTTTGATTTAATTGAAACATATCATACAGTTAACACTGAGAATTTTATATCATCACAGCTAAACAGCCTAAAACAATAGCGACTTGCCATCGCAATAACAATTTAAAAAATATATACAAAAGAAAGATCTTGTAACGTGATACTAATTTATATCTCTGTATTTTTTTATATCGCCTTTGAAAGTCAAAAAAGGAAAAAAAAAAAAAAATGAACTCCAGCTCACAACTGTGAGGGGGTAAGATAAGAAGATTTATATAGTTTTACCATCGCATACAATTTGAACCGAGACCCGTGTGAAGAAAATGAAGAAAGTAAAGATAATGCGCTCACCTCTCAGTCGACTCGAGTCATCCAGGCCGATACATCTGCATGTCAGGCCCCATTCGTCCAGTCTCAGAGAATTCATCAGGCACAGGCACATTCAGCTCAGAGCAAACCAACTGAATTATTCTTCTAGTGACACCCCCTAGTGACATTTTGTTCACAGTTATCGCAATCGAAAAGTCATGCTCTATGTCACAAAACCCAGTTGAACCACCGACTCCTGAATGCCCAAAACTCGTAATCTTATCACCGTCTGATTTGAATCCCCTGAATCCTAACCCAAAGTACCCATTGGGAAACACCAGAGAACTGTAATCACCTGCCCCCAAGAACGCATCACGGATCTTCGGGTTGGTGAACATACGTCTCACCTTGCTGCTGCCGTTGCCATCATCAATAACGATATCGACAAGATTGTAACCACTGTTCTCACCATTTAAATTCAAGGCACTTGAGCTTCCTTTAAACACATCCTTGACGCTTCTTTTCTTCTTCTGGATCTTGAGAGAAGGGAATTTGGGTATGTGGGTGTGGCTACCGAGAGGAGGCATGGAAAGGTTGGAGTGTGGTGGCGGGATGATGCCTCCAGTGGCAAGAGCTGCATAGTAGCGTGAGAGGGCTCGAGCCGTCACGTGGCCGTTGGCAGCAGGAAGTATGGCTCGGCGAATGTTGAGCGTGTTGAAGAGGACGGGAAGGCCAGTCGCCATCTGCGCTATGTTTTCCTGCTTGAGGCTGTCAGGTAAGTCAGGCCTTGAGTTGAAGTCCATGAGCTTTTCGAGTTCGGCAGTGTCAATTGTAAGCGTTGCCAGTCGAGATTCCACACCTAATGAAATATTCAGACTTCAGTGCTACAATATAAAATAATGAATCATGGAAGACACAGTTGTGCGACAGAATTATAATTAGCAACAGTATGGGCATTATCTCAATTTGGCTATTTGGCTAGCACTGCCACTCATACAGCTGCAGTTCCCTGTGCAAACCTAGTTATTTTTCCTCGGCATATACACTATTTCCTGGCCGATGGACTTTCAGAGGGTTTCTACTGGGTTGAATGTTTGTGTTCATGACCAATCAGTAGGCAGTGTTTATGGTTTAATTTCCTCGGCCAGGAACTTGGCATCTCATGGAGGGTTAACATCAGGTGACTCATATACAGGTGCTCTATCTAGTCATCCAGGCCTATACCAGTGATCAAATATCGGCCGTTCCGGGTCTGACTCGGCCGAGTCGGAACCGGAACGGAAGCAGCCGATATGATATCGTTCTGCGTTCCAGGTATTTGGCGCCGCGTTGCTCGACTCGGCCGAAAAACCAAATCGACTCGGCCGTATCGGGCGAGTCAACCTTGAATCAGGTTGACTCGGCCGATATGGCCGAGCCGAGCCCGTGAAGGAACAGTTTCGCCATCCGTGAAGGAGCAGTGTTGATCTCGTGATCTTTTAGCTTTGCACGCTTTTAAAAATGCGTGGATGGAGAGATTGAGGTAGCAAAAGAGAAAGCAAAGAAAAAAATTGCATTTCCGTGACTCCATCGGAGCACCACCATCATCGTCGGCGTCTTCCCCCTCTCCCGCCGCCGCCTCCTCCAGCCCAGGTACAATTTCCCACTCCCTTTCCCTCTCCCTCTGCCATCTCTATCCCTCTCTCGGCCTACCTTCTCTCTCCCTCACTGTAGATCTCTCTCCCCCCTGCCGTCTCTCTCCTTCTCTGGATCTCTCTCTCGCCCTCCCTTCTCTCTCCTCTGTCTCTGCCTCACTGTAGACCTCTCTCTCCCTCTCCCCTCTCTCTCGCCCTCCCGTCTCTCCCCCTCTCTTGATCTCTCTCGCCCTCCCGTCTCTCCCCCTTTGTCTCTCCCTCACTGTAAGTCTCTCCCCCCCTCTGTCGTCTCTCTCCCTCTCTCTCTCACTCACTGTAAATCTCTCCCCCTCTGCCGTCTCTCTCCCTCTCTGGATCTCTCTTTCGTGCCCTCCCGTCTCTCTCCCTCTGTCTCTCCGTCACTCTGGATCTCTCTTTCTCCCCCGTCCCTCTCTCTAAAATCTAGATTAATGTAGTTAGTTTAATTTAATTTAGTTCTTTTAATATAGTTAAATTTAATTTTGTTACACCATTCATTTAGTCTAAATTTAACTAAAATTTAATTTAATTAAAATTAAATTTAATTAACTTAATTAATTTTAGTTCATTTAATTGAATTAAATTTAAGTTAATGAGTTTTAAGTAATTTTAGTTAATTTAATTTAGTTCTTTTAATATAGTTAAATTTAATTTTGTTACACCATTCATTTAGTCTAAATTTAACTAAAATTTAATTTAACTAAAATTAAATTTAATTCATTTTAATTCATTTAAATGAATTAAATTTAAGTTAATGAGTTTTAAGTAATTTTAGTTAATTTAATTTAGTTCTTTTAATATAGTTAAATTTAATTTAGTTACACCATTCATTAGTGTAAATTTAACTAAAAATTAATTTAGTTAACTGAATTAAATTAATTTCATTTAATTGAATTAAATTTAAATTAATGTGTTTTAAGTAATTTTAGTTAATTTAAATTAGTTCTTTTAATGTAGTTAAATTTAATTTAGTTACACCATTCATTTAGTCTAAATTTAACTAAAATTTAATTTAATTAACTTAATTAAATTAAGTTCATTTTATTGAATTAAATTTAACTTAATGTGTATTAAGTAATTTTAGTTAATTTAATTTAGTTCTTTTAATGTAGTTAAATTTAATTTAGTTACACTAATTCATTTAGTCATTAAATTAATTCCTGAATTTAGTAATTTCTTACATGTTCCCATCAAAAAGGAAAACAAAAGCATGTCCGCATCGAAGAGTATTAAAAAAGTTAGAAAATTTATTTCAAAATTCTTCAGTGAGGTAAGTACAGGTGTAAAAGATGGAGATGGTGGTGGTGGTGAAATTGTGAGGGTTTTATCTCGTTCTAGTATTGATGATGGTGAAGATGTTGAAGATGTAGATGTTGATGATGATCATGACGATAACAAAAGTGATGGTAGTAGCGATGGTGATGATAATAATGAGGGCAACAACGATGATGATAGAGGAACTTATGGTGTTGGAGAAAGTCAACGAGTTTATACTATTTCGTTGGATCCAAATTATAGTTTTAAAGATCATATGCAAGGTTTGAGTTTAACAAATGACCATAGCTACAGGCCACAACTTGATAAATCTGCGAGTACTAGTATCGGTTTCTCCACTTATCATAGAGATGATTACAATAATGATTTTGTGCCTCATCACAATTCCATGTGAAAATGATCAACCTGTTATATATTTAAACATGTATTTAGTGAAATGGACTATATTATGAATATATTTTGGTATGTTTAGTTTGTTATGTGATATGTTTTTGACATGTGATACATAAATTTAATTAGATTTTTTCTAAATTCGGAATGTCGCCGAAGCAACGTGACATGGATGGGAACATGCTACATCTATTGGTGGAAATAGAAATTTGGTGAAGTGTAACTACTGTGGAAAGATAATGCATGGTGGTATAACTAGAATGAAACAGCACTTAGCACACGTATCTGGCCAGATGGAAGCTTGCTTGAAAGTCCCTAAAGAAGTGTTTACACTATTAAGAAAACATCTTTATAAAGGTAGAAAAAAAAGAGCATCCATAAAAGCTAAGAAAGCATCTCATGAAATCTTTAACTGATGAAGCTTTGCATGAAATTGGGAACGCTGAATCTGAAGATGAAATTGAAGAAGTAGGTGGGTTGGAAGAAATTGAAAGAAAACAATTAAAGTAAGCAATGAGACATGGAGAGACACAAGGTTATACAAAAGATATTGATAACAGTAGTTCACAACCTTCAAGATCAAGAATCAAGCATGGATTGCGGAGGAACTTTACCACTAGAGAAGCTGAAATTCTTGTCCGTGATATTGATCCTTACATATTCCTACTGAAGTAGAAATCAATCAAAGTATGTTCTCATCGAAGAATGTTAAAAAAGTTGAAAGAGCCATTTCTAAGTTCTTCCTCTACAATGCAATATCATTCAATGCAACTGATAGTGGTTCTTAATATCAAGCCGAATGTTAAAGGCCCCACAGGATATCAAATTGACAATCAATATTTGGAGGATGAAGTCAAAGAAGTTGAAGGTTATATTGATTCAATAAAAGCAAAATGATCGCAGTATGGTTGCACAATCATGTGTGATGACTGGAGTTCCTGAAATAGGAATCGTATAATTAATTTAATGATTTATTATGATAGACACATGTATACCATACTTTAGTTCATACTAAAAATCTCCGGAAGACTGCTGATTATATATTCTCTTATGGACAAAGTTGTTGACGCGGTTGGTGAAGAAAATGTCGTACAGGTTGTAACCAACAATGAGGCAAGTTTCAAAGCAGCCGGTCACTTATTGATGGAGAAGAGAAAGCATTTGTTTTAGTCTCCCTGTGCAGCATATTGTACTGATTTGATGCTTGAAGATATCGGTTCGCTGAAATCAGTGAAGGATATATTAGATGATGCTAAACTGATTACATCATTTATCTACAATAGTTTCAAAGTGGTGAATTCAATGAAACAATTTACCAAAGATAGAGATTCGTTGAGACCATATATAACATGGTTTGCCACCAAGTTCATTGCTATTGAAAGCCTTCTTCGCTATGAGCAGAATTTGAAGAGAATGTGTACAACAACCGAATGACGTGAGTTCAACAAAGAAAGAGGTATAAGAAGTGTGAAAGATAAGATTTCTAATCTTATTTTAACTGATCGATTCTGGAAGAATGCAAGAGAAGTCTAAAATATTATGGATCCTCTTATTAGGGTCTTAAAGATAGTGGATCAGGACAAAAAGCCAACCTTATCTATTATTTATGAGGCAATGAATAGAGCTAAGTTGGCTATTAAGGCATCCAATAAGAATTGAAAGAAGTATTGGGATATCATTGATAAAAGATGGGAGGGACAACTGTATAGATACTTGCATGCTGCTGGTAATTCATTTACACACTTACAATTTATAATTGTTGAATAGAAATTGAAATTTTCTTATTATAACTCTCATGTGTCTACATTATTGCAGCATATGTTTTAAATCTGGCACTCGAATATTCAAAAAACTTTTCTACTCATTCAGAGGTGAGAGCTGGATTAAAAGGTTAGAGCTGAATTTGAATAAACAAGCAAGAGTTATTAATGAGGTAAGTTGTCATATTAATTTATTTACTTGTTTGCAATAATGTTATGCATTTGCAATTATTAATATGTACGCTTTGGATTATCGTAGATCAAATTATTTGTGGACAGAGTAGGAGAATTTGGAGCCTCGCTAACTAGAAGGGCGGTGCAACAATCTCTTCCATCTGATTGGTGGATTAACTATGGCGAAAAAGCTCCCAATCTACAGAAAATTGCTATTAAAGTGTTAAGTCAAACTTGTTCCTCATCGGTTGTGAAAGAAATTGGAGTATGTGGTCACTGATTCATACCAAATTGCGCAACCGGTTGGAATTGAAAAAGTTACATAAACTAGTGTTTGTGCATTATAATATGAGGTTGCGTGTAAGAAACTAGACGCACCAACGTGATCAAGATGATTATTACAACCCAATCGATCTGAACTATGTTTTCAATGACGATGACATATTGGATGTGTGGATTCAGAAGAGAATCCGTTTTGCATGAAGATGACTTACATTGGTTGGATGAAGGGATAGTCAAAGTGAGAAAGATAGAGGTGCTAGGGATGGTGGTGATGAAAACCCTAGCCAAAGGGGTAAGGGTATTGCAATGGATTCATTCACTTCTAGCGGTGATGATGAAGATGATAGTATGGAGGTAAGTTAGTGGTGATGAATCTAATGACAGCAATAATGGGAAAAACACCGGTGCTGAGAGAGGGACCTATGGTATTGGTGAAAGCCAACAAGGTGGTGCTAATATATCACGGGATTCAAATTATTATGCCACAGGATACTGATCATGGAGGCCTATTAGGGATTTCAGATCAGCGAAAGCATTTGGATCGCCTGGTTGATTTTTTCTTCTGATGATCATTCAAGTGGACATGAGAATTACTCGTAGGGCTATCATAATTTTGAAGGTCATATGCAGGATTTGGGCTTGACATCAGGCCAACATTATGGTATGGGATATGGCTATGGTTAGATGCCACAACTTGAGAGGTCTGCAAGTACTAGTCAAACATCTACCAGCGCAGAATATCGAGGTTTTGAGTATTATCATCCTGATGCTGATATTGTACAACCGCCACTGCTATATTACTCTGATGATACATCCTTTATCCAATCATCTCTGCCTTCTGGAGCAAGCAACATTCATCTTATTATCCTTATGGATCCGATTTTTTTACTTATAGCAGAGATGATTACGATGATTTTGTACCTCATCGCAATTCAATGTGGAAATAACTATATTATACATGTATTTATGAATGTATTTTGTGAAATTTACTATATATGCATTTATTTTGATATTTTAATACCGCGACGCATGTATTTATGCATTCTCTTCATATTGAGTGTGCTACGTGATATGTTTTGGGCATGTTATACATCAATTTTGATGTCTACCATTTTTTAAGATTTGTCGTGATATTTCCCAAATTTTTTGAGTTTTTTATGACGTGTTTTGTGCGTATCGCCTGAGTTCTTTCCGCGACGCCGACACCGATGTGGAATGGTGCCCTCCGAGTCGGTGGCCGAGACCGGGACTTTGAACCATGGCCTATACAGGTGCTCTATTGGTAAAACCATTTTATGTAAAACCTTTTATAATCACCACATCAACTTGCAGAATGTATTATAGTTTTCAAGTGACTCGTATAATCATGTAACATGTCTCTTAGATTTCCTGAACCCCTAAAGCTATCATAAAAACATTCCAGAATAAGGTTAAGACCTGTTTGGCAACAAGAGTTAGCAAAAGTCAGGTTCTAACTCCGGCTAACTCTTCCAAACAAGTAATTTTTAGTAGAGTTATTAGATATCATGTCAAGGGCATGAATGGAATAAAAGGGTGCTCTTATTTGCACTTTGCCCCCTACTTTTGGGGCAAAGCCTTGACTCTTACACCAATTTGTAAGAGCAAGCATCTCACTCTTTCAAAAGTTTGGATCTAACCCCAACTCCCTTACCCTTGCAACCAAACGCAGTGCATGTGATCAAGAGAATCATGAGTATGGTTGTTGCACTATGCAATACCCAAGTCTCATGTCTCTTTATGCAAAAACATTTAAGCCTTGTGATAGAGCTGGCTTTATAGTTGGTTGATAAAATATGACAAGATACATACCTGGAGGAATGCCAATATATAGCTCGCCTTCGATGTCGAGAGGTTGAACTATAGCTTCTGCCAGCACTTCCTGAAATTTCTTTCCTGATGCATGCTGTTTTGAACAAACAAACAGATTATAAAGGTTGCATGTAATAAGCAATGCACAAGGAATCATAAAAAAATTATTAGCATTCCAAGTTATTCTTGCAAGACAAAAGTTTGGCCTTTGGAAAATCACACAGAAGCAACAGCACTAGAAGCTCGGTTATGTTGCCAAAAGTTGATTCTCTTTAGAAATCTCATGGCATGTACCATTTCAAATGTGCCAAAATATGCTGATAGGAAGTCAATATGACGAGAACAAATCCTAGCCTGGTGCTATTGTCCAGTGTAGAAAAGTAAGCATACCTCTATGACTCCACCACAAAGCCACCCAAAAGACAAGTAATGATATAGTTGCTGGGACCCTGGTTCTGTATCAGGACTTAACCTGGCAATGTGCCGTAGAGATTTTTCCCAGTCACACAGTAACAAAGGATCACTCTTCAAAACATCACCCATTGCATTTTGCATACCAGACGTATGATTAAGGACATGATGGACCTAAGAAAGAGGAGAAAGTACAAAGTGAGAGAAACAATCTTTGATATCTAAAGAAGGCTTCACAATTGCCCAGAGTACAGATTATGACATTTTCAATAACCTTTATAAGATCTTTTCCGTTGGTTCCAAACTCAGGCCAAATATTAGCAATAGTTTCCTCAAACTTGAGTTTCCTGTAAGAACATTCAGCCCAACAGAATAAGCTAAAAGATTATATGGCAATATAAAAATAAAATCCGTTCCATATATCTGATGAAGAAACTAACATAAAATATTGAAAATTTGCACTGATGAAAGGTAAACTTTATGTCATGCGTGGATCAAATATGATGTATAGCTAACTCCTACAGTATTACAAAGGGGAAACTTCAGTGCAGCTATGCCCAGGAGTATTCGACACGTATACACTTATGAAATATATCAGTACAAAGACAGACATATGAAACGAAGCAAAGTTATCCTTTACCATACTATCATACTTCAGCTTCCACCTTATCAACTCCAATGTTATTATGTGCATTATTCCTTTCAATAGAAGACAATATCCTTTCTATCTTCCAACCAACTACCACGGCAAGAAACACCAAAAAGGCCAGAGTTCTTGGCACGGACATATTGTTTCTAAATGATAGTTATCATTTCTTTTTCACCACTTTTTTTTTCCATCCAACACCCTTAATTCAAAAAGGTGATCCTCACTGCCTTAACCCACTATTTAGTTTCTTTAACCAATCCAAGTTGTCCCACGCTACCACTCATTATCCCTCTCTTCCACTTCACGCCTCACATGTTTTCTTTTCTCTCTCTAGCATCTCTATCAGAAAATCAACTTACAAAAGAATTTGGTTATCTAACATCTCTAACAGTGGGAGCTTCCATCAGGAATTGAGTGACAACAACTCTGATGTCTGCAACCCAAGCAGCACTTCTACTTTAGGGGCCACTTCCTTTTGATCATGGTAATCTCTGTGGCTACATCTGTTTGATCTGGTGCATTGGATCCCATATTGTATCCTAGACCTGTCACATCTTGCATCCTGCTGATCGGCAGTTTATGTTTGTAGTCTCTGATTTTTCCTTTTTGTTGTACTTTTCAGAGCATGTTTCCATTAAACTCTTGTCACTGGAACGTTAGGGGCTTCCACTCACCATTTTACTCAAAGAAACATCACATGTTTCTCACCTCATTATCGCTAATAAATTAGCTCGCATGCACTCTCTAAAAAGTTCTTGCCTGCAACGCAAAATATGGGATGTAGATTGATTATTCAAGATTAGTATGTGATGCAGCACCCATCAAAACTGCATTCTTCTTTTTGTTTCAGTCTTTTGACATGCAAGTTTAGGGTTTGGGGAGATGCCGAGATGGAATTGAATCGGTATAGGATTGCTCGATGTGATGGAGGGTCAAGGAATTGCTTTAAGAGCTGTTGTGAAAGAAAGCTAATCAAACTCAAATAATGGATATTTAAGCAGATTTCAGATCTAGACAGATTAGGACAAAAACAAAACAAAGGCTTCAGGGCTTCAACTAGGGTTTCAATTAGGTTCAATTCATGTTTCTTTGGTGGACTAGGATTTTCCTAAGAAACAAATAGGAAAAACTAGGAAAGAGTATAAAAATAAGAAGACTTCACATCTTGATTTAAGAGATTTCACACTCTAGATCAGGTATCGCACACCCAATGATGGGTTGTACACTCAAAGCATAAGCCAATCACAGGCAAGTTAGAAGAGGAAAATCATTTTTTCCTAAAAATAATAATTTTCAACTGAATAGTCCCACATTTTTTTCTTGATGTAAACCCTAAGAATATATTTATAGAGCGGAATTAAAAAATTATAAAAATTCCCTTTAGTTGGAAAAATACTCTAAACAAAAAAAAAAGGTTAGGAAATTTCTAAACAATCAAATGAAAATACCTCAAGACTTTATTGACTTGTAAACTCACAATCTAGACACAAAAAATCCTATCAAAGAAACTTACATTGATCTTCTAGTGGCTCTTTGATCCCCACTAATTCTCCGACAAAATTCCACTTCTAGGAATTTAGGTGTAGATGTGGCTGCAACAGAACTGGATCGAATTTCTGGAGTGCTTTAGCCGTTAACACGAACAGTTGAACCTTTCTTAACACTATTAGTACACCACTCTCGGCAGCAACAATGACCTGATGAGGTGACGTGTAGAACTTGATCATGACATTGATATCATTGAATTGACCTCATTGAAAGTGGCTTCATCCAAAATGGAGGTATAACAACTTGTTCTCCCTTCAAGCATGTCTTCATCAAAAAATAGCTAGAAAAGGATCAATGTTCTAGAGGACTCGCGACTGTGATAATAAAGTAATCAGTTCATTGATAGCAACAGTGGAATTGTTGAAGGTGTGATTGATGAACCGAGTACTGAAGAAAGGGTAGATGATGGCTGTTTTTCTATTCTATGCAGTAAGAGATGTTTCAGACCCAAGATGATGGTTGAATCCTCTGAGAGATCAGCATGTCAGTGATGTAGTGATCAGTGTTCTAAATGGCGGCCACAGCGGCTACATCGGCCTGGAAAATTTATCGGGGATGGGGATATATCAAGGATATATCGGGGATATTTTCAAAATTCGGATGTCAAAATCGCACGGTAAATATACAAATCTTCTTGTCTTAAATCGCATCTCAATAAGACAATATATGTATAAATTATATAACGCTACATAAACATCATACTTATATGTTTAAGATATACTTAACTTAATAACTTGCATTTGAATCAATAATCACTATCCAAGTGTAAAATCTTCAAAATATCACATTACAACATCACTCGAATTACCCAAATACCTAACCTAAAAATTGAGTGTAAAACGCTATATCGGGTCCAAAATCACCGAAATTTCGTCCGATATATCGGGTCCATGCCAATTTATCGGCGATTTTGGATGAAAAACGCTATATCGGTTTGGAAATCATTGCGGCTAGGTGCCATAAACGCAATATCGGCGCAATATCGGGTTATATTGGGGATATTTAGAACACTGGTAGTGATTGAGGATGGTGATAAAGGGATCTCAACGAGGCATATTCAACCTCTATGGTCAATGAAGACATGGAATTTTGGTGAAGGCAATGGCTAGTTCGGAGAAGACGAGGGTGACTCAGTGGATCACAAGACTTTTGCCCATCCAATGCTGAAAGCAGACCAATCTTGAAACCTTTTTGCAGGTTTTCCTAATTATTTTTCAGATTTAGATTTCTTCAAAGAAGTTGTCAATGGAGATAAGAGCATAGACAATGATGATGTTGAGAGAGATGTGACAGGTGTTTTTAGCGCAAATGACGAAGACAACAAATTTGATGATGATAACAAAATAGGCAATGAGCGGTAGGGAGGGGGATATTGTTCAAAGATAAATCACCGGAATCAATTTGACAAACCGTTCTTCTACCATGCAAGAGTTTCTCTAACTAGTCTATGTGTGGCATACAAACATTTTCTCTCATTTGTGATACCAAAATAAGAAAAGCCCTCAAGATAATGCTCCCAATCTTCATACCCATGTTCATCACCAAAGCCTCAAAACACTGGGATATTTTCATATATGATATATCACACTTTACTTCTAATGAAACTTCATGGTAGTCGATGTAACAATAATACCCCATAGAAACCGAGTAAACTTGCTTTGATACCAAATCTGATGCAACACCAACCAAAATTGAATTATTCTTTTTGTTTTATATTTGCTATATGTGAGTTTAGGGTTGGGGAGAGAATTTCAAGGTGAAAGTGAATCATACAAGATTGCTCGATGTGGTAAGGAGTTGGGGAATTAGTTTACAAGCTGTTTTGTAAAAGAAAACTGATCAAACAATATCAATTAGGGGACCGTTTTGATTTAGATTTCACATATGGACAAATTAGGACAACAAAACAAAGTCTTTAGGTCTTCCAATAGAAATAGGTTTGATTAGTGATTTTTAATAGGCTAGAGTTTTGCTACAAAACAAATGAAAAAAATAAGAAACAATATGTGAAGGCTTCACACCTTGGTTTAAGAGATTCACACCTTAGATCTAGCATAACAACAAGAGAAGATGAATCTCACACCCAAAACATAAAACAATCATGGGTAAATTAGAAGAGGAAAACCTTCTTCTACGTAAAAATAATTATTAGTGTCTAGGGGCAAAATCATAGTTGTCTCTTTATTATTATTTCTTCTATATAATAAACCTTGGCTACCCAATCTAGGGTTAAGTGTCTCTCTCTCGCTCAACTTCTTCATGGTATCAGAGCGATACGATGTATCGTGAGATACTTCTCTCTGGTCTCTTCTCCTCCGCAAACCCCCTGCTTCACCAAAAAACCCTCGCCGCCACCCTCTACATCATCTCTTAACCTTGCCATCAACTTCTCTCACTTCTTCTGACCTCGCCGCAAACCTCTGCCATCTCCCCCACTACCTCCCCTCCTCTGCTACCTCCTCTGCCTTCGCCAAGGTCCTCTCCTACTTCCTCTTCCTTCGTTGGCGACCCATGCTATCTCCTCGGCCCTCGTTCAGCCTGTAGATGCTTCAAGACTCGTGATCTGACCTCGACGACAACGCACATCAACTCCTTTGCACCTTCCGAGGTCCTCTGTTCTTTTTTCGGACCTCTCTGGCATAGTCGGCAATACCTGCTTCTTCCTCTGTCTTCAACAACTGCTCAAATCACTTCCCCTGCTCTCGTTGATGTCTTCGATCATCTGATCTCAAGTCGCGTGCCACTTCTGATGGGTATTTTACATTGGTCGAGAGCTATCGCACTCTGTTTTGCTTCTGCAGCCCTCTGCTGAGCATTGTAGGCCACTGTTCTGGTGTTGACAGCAACCAATACACCTTCCCTACCTCTGGTCTGCTCTGTTAGGTGTTCAGTATTATAGGCCACTGTTCTTTCCATTGCATATGCTTTGTTTCTCTCTGTTGCAACTCTCTTTTACTGTGTCTGATACTGTTTGATGTCTACTATGCCATAGTTGTTGTCGCTATTCTCTACTACAGCTGTAGTTGCGGTCTGGTCTTCTTCTATTGATGCTTTTAATTACATTTGGTGATTATATCTACTGAATTTTAGACTCCTCTGCTACTGATCTATTTGCTTGTGTGGTAATCTCGTTTTCACTTTTTAGTTTCTGCTATTTAATTCTTTCCATTACTATATATATCTCTATTAGGGTTGAATATAAGGTGGTCATGATCTGATTGAAATTCAAATTACTAACTCCAAACTTAATGGAAAGAATTCTCTCTTATGTGAACAATCTATTAATGTGTACCTTACTCTAAGGAGGAAGCTAGGAGAAAGCTGAAGCTTGCTACTTTTGAGAATGATACAAAATCCCCTGAAAATGCTGAAGAACAGTAGGATAGTGATAACTCTATGGTCATGACTTGGCTCTGGAATAGCATGAAACCGTTTGTTTCTGCTAATCTTATGTTTCATGCGACTGTTAAGGCAATTTGGGAGGCTGCTCGTGCTACATATTCTTTGAAGAATAACGCCTTTCGAGTCTTTGAGGTGTATGAGAATGTCTTTAACCTTCGCCATGGTGACAGGTCTCTACTAGAGTACTATAATCAGTTTTAGGATATGATTGATAAGTTGAACCAGTATCATCTCCTTACTACTGATCTAGAGACTGCTAGGTGACAACATGAGGAGTTATATATCTGCTAGTTTCTTTTTGGGCTTAGCATTACACTGCAGCCACTTCGTGGACAATTCTTGACTTGGAAAAAGTGGTATCCCAACTCTTCAGAATGTCTTCTCTCGTATCTCTCAGGCAGAAGAGATCTCTATTGTGACTCCGTCTTAAGAGACTTCAACTGATTATGGTAGCTCCATGGCCTCATGAACGTGGTGCCTCTCGTGGTTGTGGCCTTGGTTGTGGTGAGTCATGTCATTGTACTCATTGCCAGCAGACCAACCACACTATGGATCAATGTTTGGAGTTTCACGGCAAGTCAGCCTGGTCTTTACCCTCTTTATCCTCTTCGTCTGCGTATATGTTTGACATCACTCGGTCTCCGAGTATCTGTTATCTCTTCCTACTCCACAGGGGTCTTCCACTGGTTCCAGCACTGTTAAGGGTCTTACACTTTCTAGCCGTGAAGAGTATGACTCCCATCTGAATAAGATGCAATCAACTACTATTTTTTATGTACTCTAGCTCACCTGGTATCTTTTGTCTAGTCAGCTCTTCTTCCACCTCTTGGGTCGACTTTGAAGCATCCACACATCTTACTAATAAATCCACATTATTCTCCATATTTAATCCAGTTAGTACTACATCGTCTATTATTTTTGTTGATGGTAGAATTTGTTACTACCACTGGCATAGTTAACCCCACATCGTCTATATCTTTATCTAATGTTCATCACATTCACGATGAACCATTTGATTCTCTTATTCGTTAATCGATTAACGAAAATCTTCAACTGTTCAATTATTTTTTTATTAGTATTTTGAGTACCTCATATTCATTGGAGAAGAATCAAGGATCAGGTGGAGGTGTTATATGCTTCATAGATCATGCACGGACATGTACATGTTTTGTGCATGTTACCATCGACTAATAGATTTTATTAGTCGACTAGGTTTTAGGTTAGTCGACTAGGCCTTACAACAGAAAGTTGAAATTCTCAAATTTTGTCAGAGTATAATCGACTAATACATATTATTAGTCTACTTATACTAGGGTCTAGTCGACTAGTATCGGGTTCTGGCAATTACCTTTTCTGGTTCTGTTTTCAGTTTAGATTGGATTCGGGTTTCCTTCTTTCTCTGAGGTGGTACTGATTGAATTGTTGAAGTTTGAATTGGACTATGATAATCCTAGGTGCCTATAAAAACCCCTTGAGGTGGCCTTTAAAGATAAGTCAAGTTTATGAAAAATTTCACCATTGAGAGTTGCGAGAGAAAGATCTTCTTGTAACTCTTATATTTTTTTTCTCTGTTTTAATAAAAATTTATCCCCTCCCCGTGGACGTAGGCACTCTTGCGGAACCACGTTAAATCGGGTATTTTTTTATTGTATGGTGATTAATCTCAATTGTTTGCTAGTGGTAGATCTTCTATGTTTCTACTGCGAGTCTTCAACTCAGTATATCTCTTTGTTGTAACGGCATTGATAAACAAGAACTAGTATCAGAGCAATGTCTAGCAAGGAGATCACAACAACCAAGTTCGAGGTAGAAAATTTTGATGGGAAGTCCAACTTCCTGTTGTGAAAGATGCGAGTAATGTCATTGCTCGTGAAGAAGGGCACACACAAGACCCTGCTTGGTATTAAAAGAAGCCATCGAAGATGGAGGATGATGAGTGGAACGACATCGATTTTCGCGCAAAGGCGACAATCGTACTATGCCTATCAGACGAGATCCTCGACAACGTCATGAACAGAGAGACAAAATCTGGACTTTGGTGTAGGCTACATGACAAAGAGTTTGTCGAACAAGCTCTTCATGAAGAATTATATAGCCTTCGGATGAAAGAAGGTATGTCTATTCTACAACATCTTAATGTTTTTAATAGAATTTTAAGTGACTTATTGGCTCTAGAGGTTAAGCTAGAAAAAAGACAAAGCTCTTCTGTTACTCTCTTCTCTTTCATCAACTTATGACCACTTGGCAACCACCATCATGTATGGTAAGGAGACCTTAGAGTTAGAAGATGTCAGGCAAATACTCCAGAACAACGAGCTGATGAAGAAGATAAATTCTACAGAGAAGGCCTCAGGACTGATTGTCAAGAGCCAGAGGGGAGATCACAAAGTAGAGGACTCAAAAGGGATCTAGAGGCTTCTAGTAGTTTTACTTGCTATTTTTTCAAGAAACACAGGGCACATCAAGAATAATTGTATGAATACAAGGAGATGCTGAAGAAAAAAGGCGGTAAGAATTCTAATGGGGCAAGTGGGAAGTCAGATCAAACCGGTGTTGTCGAAGAAGCAGATGAGAATCCATGTGATGTCTTGACGGCTGAGTCAGGCAAGGAAAAATATAAAGATGTTTGGTTACTTGAATCGGGGTGCACACACCACATGTGCCCAAAAAGGGAGTGGTTCAGTACTTAAAATCCTTATAATGGAGGCTCTGTTCTGATGGATAACAACATCGTGTGCAAGACGGTTGGCATTGGCAACTATGTTGCACAGACACGGCAACGTTGAAATGGTACGACACGTGGACACGTGGCAAATTCTTAAAAACACATACGATACGCATGTCGGACACGTTTCGGACATAACACGGCTCTATGATAGAAGTGTTCGTGCTACATAGATTGGCAACATCCGTATGAGGATGTTTGATAGACAAGTTCGAACCCTCACGAACGTACGTCACGTTCCAGACTTAAGGAAGAGTCTTCTCTCATTGGGAGTTGGAAGCTCAAAGGCGTAAGTTTTCAGGTGCAGATGGAGGTATAAAAGTTATCAAGGGCTCCATGATGATTCTCAAAGGAGAATGGACTGCAAACTTGTACAAGATGAAAGAAAGCATTATTATTGGTGATGCTTCAGCAGCAACAGAGAAGGAGGACACTTCAAAGCTTTGGCACATGCGTCTTGGACACATGAGCGAGCAAGATCTTCAAGTCTTACACAAAAAGGGTGCTCTATCAGGTATCAAATATTGCAAACTTGATCTTTGTAAATTTTGCATCATGAGTAGACATCGTAAAGTAGCTTTCTCTATATCACAGCACAAGACAAAGGGCTTACTAGATCTCATACACATGGATATGTGGGGACTTTCGCCAGTAGCATCTATCAGGAGTGCTAAGTACTATGTTACATTCATAGATGATTTCTCCAAGAGAGTTTGGGTACACTTCTTGAATCAGAAATCAAAAGTATTTCAGAAGTACAAAGAATGGAAAACTATGGTGAGAAATCAAAAGGAATGAAAGGTGAAAGTTTTGAGGTCCGACAATGGAGGCAAGTATACTTCCACGGAATTCAAAGCTTACTTAGCTGGCAAGGGTATCGAACACCAGCTAAATATTTCAGGGTGATCAGAACAGAATGGAGTAGTAGAGCGCATAAATGGGATACTTTCAGAATGTGCCCGCAGTATCTGATTACAGGCTGACATGTCAGAAGGATTTTGGGCAGAGACGGTGAATCATGCGAGTTATCTGGTAAATAGGTCACCATCAACAGCCGTTGATCTTTAGATCCCAGAAGAGATATAGCGAGGAGAGAGCGAATTATTCAACCTTACGAATTTTTGGTTGTCCAGCGTATAGTTTGGTTCATAGTCAGAAAAAGAAAAACTGGAGTCCAAGTCTAAGAAGTGTATCTTTATCGGGTTCACAAAAGGAGTCAAGGGTTTCAGACTTTGTGGTCCCAAAACAAGGAGCGCCTTTACCAGCAGAGATGTGGTCTTCAACGAAAAATCAATATTGCAATAAAAGTCAGAGATGAAAGATAAAGCGCAAGATGAAGCTCCAGACAGTTCGACAGACACTCAGGAAAGAGAGTTGAGTTCTCAGAGAACCTTAAATACATGACGGGTCAGAAGATGACTCCTCAGATTCAGATGGAGACGAACAAGAGACTACTCAAGAGCAACGTAGACCGTTGTTAGTCAGAGTTACTGTGCCTCCAATAAGGTATGACTGAGAAGATGAACATGTCTTCATAGTAACAAAAACTGGGATCCAGTAGTTACAGGGAAGCGATCTAGGCAGATGATCATGACAAGTGGATTATAGCCATGGAGCAGGAGATGGAGTCTTTAGATAGAATCAAACATAAAAATTGGTAGATCTTCTAAAGGACTCTTAGGCAATAAGTTACAGATGGGTCTTTCGTAAGAAAAACAATGAGAAGTACAAGACAAGGTTAGTTGCCAACGGATATGCTCAGAAGGAGGGTATTGACTACAATGAGATCTTCTCTCCTGTCGTCAAGCATACGTCTAATCGGATGTTATTGGCGATAGTAGCTCAGTTTGATCTAAAGTTGGAGCAGATGAATGTTAAAACAGTGTTTCTGCATGGTGAGCTGGAAGAGATATACATGAAGCAACCTGAATGTCATATTCAGGAAGGTCAAGAAAATAAGGTGTCTTCTAACTAAGTCCCTCTATGGACTTAGCAGTCTCCCAGACAGTGGTACAAGCGGTTTGACTTTTTCATGATCAAGATCAGATATAACTGATGTGAGTATGACAGTTGTGTCTATTTCAAGCAGAATGATGATCTAACATATTTGTTGTTATATGTGGATGACAAGCTGATTACCGCAAGAAAATAAGGCACATATTCAAAAGCTTAAAGCTCAGCTAAAGAAGAAATTTGATATGAAAGATTTGAGAGAAATCTAGAAGATTTTAGGTATGAAGATCACTCGAGACAGAGGCTCAAGCAGACTTTGGCTATCCCAGGAGAACTATGTTCTCAAGGCGTTAGAAAGATTCAACATGGCAGAAACAAAATCAGTCACCACTCCTTTGGCAGGTCACTTCAAATTATCCTCGAAGCAGTGTCCACAATCACCAGAAGAGGAGATGTCTTGAATACCATATGCTAGTGCGGTGAGATCACTCATGTATGATATGATCTGCACTAGGTCTGACTTAGCCTATGTAGTTAGCCTATGTAGTTAGTACAGTAAGTCGGTTCATGTCAAATCCTGAAAAGCAACATTGAAAAGCAGTAAAGTGGGTGCTACGATATCTGCGAAGGATTGCGAGACTAAGCTTGATGTTTCAGATATTGGAAACGGAAAATCCTACATAATTACAAGGCTATGTTGATGCAGATTATGTAGAGGATCTTGATCAGCGAAGATCTACGACGGGCTATGTGTTCACGATAACCGAGTGCGTCATTAGTTGGAAGGTAGAGTTGCAAGATACGGTTACTCTTTCAACGACAGAGGCAGAGTACATGGGTACAGTTGAGACATCAAAGGAAGCTTTGTGGCTGAGAAAATTGGTCGAGATTGTTGGTATAATGCAGGATTCAATTCGGATTCATTGCGACAGTCAGAGTGATATTCATCTTGAGAAGGATCACAGGTATCACAAGAGGACAAAACATATTGATGTGAGGTATCATAAGATATATTAGTGGGTTGTAAATGATAAGGTAACCAACTTGGTGAAGATCAGCACGAAGAAGAATCTAGCAGACATGATGACGAAGACCATCCCAGTGAAGAAGTTCAGAGCATCTCTGAACTTCATCAAGGTTCTCCAAAAGTAAGATAATGAACGGGCTCTTGGGAGGGAGCTAAGCGAAGTCATAAAAGGGGGAGAAAGCACTGTAAATGAAGCGGAGGCAGATTTCTACGAAGGAACTCAATGAACACGAGTTAAGGTGGAGATTGTTAGTATTTTGAGTGTCTCATATTCATTGGAGAAGAATCAAGGATCAGGTGGAGGTGTTACAAGCTTCAGAGATCATGCACGGACATGTACAGGTTTTGTACATATTAGCAGTCGATTAATAGGTTTTATTAGTCGATTAGATTCTAGGCTAGTCGACAAATACTTAAGTGTAGCCGACTAGACCTTGCAACAGAAAGCTGGGGTTCTCAAATTTTGTCAAAGTAGTCAACTAATAAATGGGTATAGTCAATTAATAGATGTTATTAGTCGACTTATACCAGGGTATAGTCGACTAATATCGAGTTCTGACAGTTTTCTTTTCTAGTTCTGTTTCTACTGTAAATTGGATTCGGGTTTCTTTTTCTTTGAGGCGGTGTTGATTGGATTGTTGAAGTTTAGGTTGGATTAGGATCATCCTAGGTGCCTACAAAAATCTCTTGGGATGGTCCTTGAAGGTAAGTCAAGTTTATGAAAGATTCCAACATTGAGAGTTGTGTGTGAGAGAGATATCTTCTTGCAACTCTTATATTTTCTTAATAAAGATTTCTCCCCTCCTCCCCATGGACGTAGGCACTCTTGCGAGCCACGTTAAATCTGGTGTTTTTTGGCTATGTGGTGATTAGTCTCAATTGTTTGCTAGTGATAGATCTTCTACATTTCCGTTGTTGAGTCTTTAACTCAGTGTTTCTGAGTTGTTATATCGGCGTTGATAAATAACACTTTTCTCCCACCTCCTATGTGTTTCAGGACCTTCAGACAAAGAATATGAATGGTGGGGGGCACGAGCGTGATGGACTGTACTACTACCTACAGTGTGATGATAAACAGTTTAGCTATTGTGGCTACTATGTCAAAGTCATCACCACTTTAGTGGTATTTCAGTTAGAGCATGCTTCTCTAAAATTAATAAGTTGGTTGTTTCATTCAACTAGATCCTTATCTAAGTTAGAGTGTACAATCTGCCAATTGAAAAAAATATTTTAGGACAACTTTGGTTTTCTAGAGAAAATAAACATTATAATTCTCCTTTTGAAGTTATTAATACTGACATTTGAGACCTACACGGATAAAAACTATCTCAGACCATTCATGTTTTGTAACTTTTATTGATGATTTTTCATATATGACATAGTTGTTTTAATGAAAGATCATATGAAGTTTTATCTGTGTTCAAACTGTTTAATAAGAAAATATTAAATTAATTTGGTTGTTCTATAAAGATTTTATATTCTGATAATGCTCTAGAATACAATCAATCTGCCTTTCAAGACTATTGTGCATTTTTTTGGGATCATTCATCAGACTACTTGTGCCCACACATCACAACAAAATGGTGTTATTTAACGCAATAATCGTCACGATATATGTATGTTCCCAAAAACTTTTGGGGTGACTCATTACTACTTGTTATCTTATTATTTGTTCCTTCTTCTGTTTTACATGGGCACACACAATTTTCTACTCTTTATAAAGATAAGAAATTGTTTGATCTCACAGCACGTGTATTTGGTTGCTTATGCTTTGTACACATCTTAGGAACGAGACATGATAAATTAGATTCTAGAGGGAAAAAATATGTGTTTTTAGGATATTCTCATACTAAAAAGGCTATCGATGTTGGAATCCTAATACTCAAAAATATGTAGTTTGTGCGGATCACATTTTTTTTGAAAATACACCACGTTTTCCTCCTAAAAATCCACCCTCTGCTACTTCACAATCTCTCTTTCACTACCCCATAACGGTTGACTTTGATTTTGTAACTCCACTACTCCTGAAGGTTTATCAACGCCAACCGAAGTCAACTACAGAACTTCGCCTGTTCCTCCTATATCTCCTGCGATTTGAGGTTCCTGCTCCGAGGCTTCCCATAGCTCTTTGTAAAGGTATCTAATCTTGTACTACTAAACATCCCATTACTGATGTTGTGTCCTTTTCTCATCTCTCTGCTTATGCCACTTTTTGTCTTATCCTCTGTGTCAGTGCCTACCTCCTATCATGAGACTTTACTACATTTTGGGTGGAAGAAAGCTATGGATGAGGAAAAGACTGCTTTGCATCATAATCAAACTTGGGATTTGACTACTCTGTCGCCTGGAAAACCCGTTGTTGGCTATCGGTGGAGTTCCTTCCTGATGGATAGGTAGAGCGACTGAAAGCTTGCTTGATTGCCAAGGACTATACACAGACCTTTATAATTGATTACTTTGAGACGTTCTCGATGGTATGTATTCATTCTGTACGCATTTCTTTGTATGTGGATGTCGTCAAGTAGTGGCTATTATATCAGCTAGACATTAAGATTGTCTTCTTATATGGGGATCTATAAGAGGTAATCTATATGATTTAGCCACCAGAGTATGAGACTCAGGAGCGTTCGAAAGTTTGTCAATTCAAGAAGGCTATTCTTGGGGCTAAAGCAGTCACCTCGTACTTGGTTTGACAAATTCAGCACAGTTGTTGCTTAATATGGTCAAAAGAGTTGTGTTTCTAATCACTCTATTTGTCTGCCACTCATCTGCAGGTAGCATTGTTCTGACAGTTTATGTGAATAAGATTGTGATATCTGGTGATGATTCATATGGTATTGCTGCCCTCAAAGAGTATTTGAGTACTTATTTTCATATGAAGGATCTTGATAATCTTCGTTATTTTCTTGAGATTGAGGTTGCTAGCTCTCTACGTCTCAATGGAAGTACCTCAATAATCTCTTTACCGAATCAGGTATGTTAGGCTCTCCACCAATTGATACACCGATGGGCCTGGATGTTCGGTTTGATTAGAATTTAGGTAATGCTCTTGAGGATCATGGTAGATATCGCAGAATGATTGAGAAACTTATCTACCTGACCGTTACTAGGCCTAATATAACCTTTGTTGTTGGCTTGTTGAGTCGGTATACGAAGACTTCTCATCAGCTTCACTGAGATGCTGCTTGTCGTATATTATAATATCTAAAGGGGCACCTAGTAAAGACTTGTCTTATCGACCTTCTTCTCATCTCTGTATTGTTGGTTACTCTGATGCTACTGGTTGTTAATCCTATTGATCATCGCTCTATTAGTGGTTATTATATGTTTGTAGGTGATAATATAATTCACTTGGCGTAGTAAGAAGCAGACAATAGTTGCTAGATCTAGCGCTGAAGCTGAGTAACGGGCTATGGCGCAAACTTCCTGTGAGATGATTTGGATCTAGTGGTTATTGTGTGAGATGAGTGTGGTCTCTTCTGACTCTTATGGTGATGTTTTATAATAATCAAGCGGCTATGTATATACCAACAATCATGTGTTTCATGAAAAGACGAAGCATACTAAGGACGATTATCACTTCATTTGAGATATGCTTATGGCCAAGCGGATTACTACTTTGTTACTTCTAGTACACAGTTGGGTGATAATTTTTACTAAAGTTTTGTTTCGGAAACTGTTTTCGGCTCTATGTAATAAGCCGGGAATGATTAATATCTATGATCCAGCTTGAGGGGGAGTATTAGAGTATCTAGGGGCAAAATCATAATTATCTCTTTATTATTATTTCTTCTATGTAAATAAAACCTTGGCTACCCATCTAAGGTCAAGCCGTCTCTCTCAACTTCTTCAATAATAATAATTTTCAATTGAATAATCCCAAGTTTTATCTTGTCGGCAACCCTAGAAATATATTTATAGGGTCAGAATTTATTGAATTCACAAAAATGCATGCATTAAAAATACTCTCAACAGCCAAAAAAAATCACAAAATAATCCTAAAAAAATTTTTATAGACTTTAACTAACAGTTACTCAAACTCACAATTAAACACTATCAAAGAAATTTTCATTTGGCTTTAGTGGCTCTTTGATCCATATCAGTGATACTAAATCTGACGTAGGACCAACCAAAATTGAATTCTTCTCTTTATTTCAGATATGTTGATATGTGAGTTTAGGGATTGTAAAGAGGATTTCTAGATGAAATTGAATATATAGGATTGCTCGATATTGCATAGGGATTTAAGGGTTGTTTTTTTTAAAAGAAAATGATTAAAAAAATCAAATAAGGGATGTGTAGGTTCAGATTTCAGATCTAGACAAATTAGGACATCAACAAAACCAAGGCTAAGGCTTCAATCAGAGTTTCGAATAAGTTCAGTTCATGACTTTTGATGGTCTAGGGCTTTGTTACAGGACAAATTAAAAGGATAAGAAAGAGTTTAAGTGATAAGAAAGCTTCACATGTTGATTTAAGAGGCTTCACACCCTTAGATCTGACATCATACAATAGATGGATTTCACACCCAAACATAAGCCAATCATAGGAAAGTTAAAAGAGGAAAACCTTTTCCATAAAAATAATAGTTTTCAATTGAATAATCGGACATTTTTTCTAGATGGAAACCCCGAATGTATATTTATATTAAAATTACAAAAATACCCGAGTGGAAAAATACTCTAAACAACACAAACAATCACAATAGAATCCTGAAAAATAAAATAAAATATCCAACAAAAACTTTAACTAACAATTAACCTCAAACTCACAATCTAAACACTAAAATCCTATTCATTTGGCTTCTAGTGGATCTTTGATCCCCATCCCGAGTCTCAAACTAAAGGCACACTAGAATGTGTTCCATAAAGAAAATATCAAAAGCAAAAGCATGTAAACATATAGCCATTTATGAACATAAGAAAGGGACTACTTGCTGAGTAAGATGCCACCCTACGGAGTGAGCCATGTAGTACATTAAATACCAACATAATATATAATCTATATACACCATTGAAAGATGCATACAAAGAGTGGAAAGATGCATACAGGATGATGCACAAAACTTCTGCGCAATCACACCATATGAAAGTTTCCTATTACCCGCGCAGGCTGAGTTGGATCGTATCCAGGTTTAAATGAGAAAATGAACTACTCTCAACGCGTATCATATGCCAACGGGACATAAGCGTGCCAACAGGGGACATATTATAATCTTGTGTGTCTATTAACCTACCAGACAGTATTAACGTGAGCACGCCAAAGGAATTACCATACATTTCGTGCGTGCGTGCGTGAGTGTACCAGCCACCACCATAACAAGAAGCCACTGGAAGCATAGATAATAACTACGATGCAAAAAGCAATTGGGACCACAGTTGTGGGTTGTCCATTGGCATGATTGATAAAGTCAACTACTACATATCAGGTGCTTGGCAACTTAGGCAGGGACTAAAGGGATTGAAAGTTATAGTAAGAAGCAGCAATTCAAGGTTAACGTGACACTAGAAAACAAAAGGTAATAAATGCTGCCGACAATCACACCAAACATTTAACGACGCGGATCTAGAGAAAAAGGTCAGCTCAAATGATAACCATGCGAGAATCTAGAAACACGAAGGTGGAAAGGCATACCCACTCGTTCTCTCTCAAAACTAAAACCATCTCAAGAAGAAGGAATATAATATATAGAAGTCTCAATACTTAGAAAAAGGATAAAAGAAACGGAAGCAACAGCTGCAATACTCAAGTCCTGAGATTGCAACTGATGGAGGGCAACACCAAAGCAATTTAAAAGTATAAGTTGGTGATCCAACTAGCTCCAATTGAAGAAATGATATGGCAACGATATCAAGCTATGTTAAGAATCTTAAGATATACAGTCATGGAGGGGCTCAAACCCAATGTTCATACTCCACAGTAGAAATTTAGGGGATCCTGATATCCTATCACATCCCTAACAAAAAAACAAGGTAAACAGACATAGCTGACACAGTATTCATGCATATAAGGAGTGACTTTATATGGTTCACTGATATTTAAGCAAATTGACAGGTCACCACACAAATATAAGACAGTCATAACAGTGTGCACAAAAAATTGGATGCATATGCATGTACATGCGTGCATGTTGTCAGCAACCACCAACGCACTGCATAGAGGATATATTGATGATTTACAAGTTTTTAGGTAATGTAATTAACATAATACAGTACCTTACCCCTTATCAACGAGCCAATGAACCATTCCAGCAGTGACCCCTTTAGTAACTGAGAAAACTGGAAATAAAGTATCAGGTTGAACAGGCCGAGGATCGTATCTCCCTAGCACACCAGCAGATGTATCTATAATGACATTTCCATCTTTGTATGCACACACCTACAGAGGCAAAACCGTCCATGATGCAAGTTAATATACAATATATGTGCAGTACATAGTAACAACTAACAAATTTGACACTTCCTGTAAAGATTTGAAACTTTTGAAACAGTTATCTGATACAGATTGTCCATTTATGTTTCAATAGATGCTTTTCCATCAAGGCATTATGAGTGAGCTCTTTTTTTAAATTTTAAGTAACCTTAATTAAGCTAACAATATTATCTTTATAATAGCATTCATCAAGGGATTATTTGAGCCAGCCCTTAGCCCATCTGATCTCATCAAACACATGCTATCTCATCATTCTATTTTTGTCGCTGTTTTTTTCTCCACATTTTCCTTCCCCTGTTTCTCCTAAAACAACATTCAGTGAAACCATATATTCCTAATAGCTTTGGCCAACCTAAAGACGCTTCATCCTTTTGATCAAACTCAAATTATGTTGCCAATAATTGGGGCGCATAGATAAAGAAGAAGGAGAAGAACACTTATTTGTACAATGACTAGATACCACTAGCTATGATTCTTGGTTGTATGTGTGTGTGTGTGTGTGTACACACACACACACACACACACACATATTGGTCACATGTTTATACTGATTTAGAAGAAACAATAGGTAACATTGACTGAGAGAGAGAATGAGAAACACATGAAGCATGAGTTCCATGTGTTCCTATAATCATGGAGAGATTTAGAGATCTGGTCATGAGTCCCATGTGTTCCTATAATCATGGAGAAATTTTAGGATCTGGTTGATTTCATGAGGAGTTTCTTTCACATGAATCATATGTTTCACATAAGTCACGTGTTGTTATTGATATCTCTAACACACACCCCCCCCCCCCCCCCGCACAAGCGAAGCAGGTTCGAAAGAACCGAGAGCTTGTTCTTCAGCATAGAAAACCTTAATGAGCTCAAAGAGTTAGTAAGGATGTTTGCTAGTTGGTCTTTAGTGCTGACAAACCGAACATCCAAGACTCCATTGGCGACATAGTCCCGCACAAAATGAATGTTAATCTCAATATGTTTGGAGCGTGAGTGACGAATAGGATTGATCGAGAAAATATGTTGCACCGAGGTTGTCACAGAGAACTATTAAGGAAGACTGCGGAACTCCAAGCTCACGAAGTAATGACTGCAACCAAACGACTCTACTGCAGCATTGACCACGCCCTTATACTCTGCCTCAGTGTTAGATCGTGCCATAATGCACTGCTTCTTCGAGCTCCAATAAATGAGATTTGTACTATGACACAATTGCCACTGGTGAATTTTCGATCATCGATCGATCTTACCCAATCTACATCGGTGTAAGCAATAAGTTGTACAGAAGCATGACGAGAGAGAAAAAGGCCATGTTGAATGGTAGATTTGAGGTAACAGAGGATCCGTTTACAGGTCTCCAATGCTCATCGGTTGGAGCTTGCATGAACTGAGCGACCTTGTTCACCAAGAAGGCAATATCGGGTCTGATAAAGCTTAGGTATTGTAGAGCCCCAACAGTACTTCGATAGACAAAGGGGTCAGAGAGAGGCTTGCCAACAACCTTGGAGAGCTTACAGAAAGTAGCCATAGGCGAGCTGACAGGCATGACACCATCCATCTGGAGTCGAAGAAGCAAATCACGGATGTACTTCTGTTGAAAAAGAAAGAGACTTGAGGGTGTACGGTGACACTCTACGCCCTAGAAATAGTGCAGTGGGGCGAGGTCTTTTAACGAGTACTCTCGGCCTAGTTCTTGAATAAGACGAGTGACAGCCCGTGAGTCATTTCCTGTGATGATGATGTCATCCACACATATAAGAACTAGAAGAAGATCTGTCCCGAACTGTAGGAGGAAGAGAGACGTGTCGACTCCCTGTTTTAAATATCAGCCGAGTCGGCCGAGATATCGTTCGATATCTCCTTTTTTGCCTGCTGCCGACACGATATGGAAAAATCATTTGACATATCATTTGCAGCAAAAAACGGCTGATATTTGAAATATTGGCCGATAAATTGCCCGATATCGGCCGATAAAATCACCCAATATATCGCCCGATATGAAATAACTTATTTATTGCCCGACTGCGTGCAAATGTACATTATTTTTTATTGTCTTTGCATGCATTTTACATCATTTTTATTAGGTAGATGGTATCTATGACACTAAATCAACTTTTAGTTATCAGTATTTCATTATATATAGTGTCCAATATGAACGTCCGATATGTGCGCGTATCCTCAATATCTCCCCCGATATTCGATATCCGATATGAAAAACCCTCATCCGATACGATCACGATATCCGATATTTAGAATCTTGGTCGAACTTGGAGCCCACAAAGCCCATTGTGACCAGATAACTGCTGAGGCGAGAAAACTAGGCCCATGGAGCCTGTTTGAGGCCATAGATATTGTTGTGAAGCTTGCATACATGTTTGGGACGAGCAGGATTGATGAACCCTGAATGTTGTTCCATGTAGACTGTCTCAGTAAGAAAGCTCTGCAAAAATACATTATTCACATCTAACTGTCGAATAGACCAACCCTTGGAGACGGCCAGACTGCACACGGTACGGACAGTGGTCGGTTTGATGACCGAACTGAATGTCTCACCATAGTCTAATCCTACTTGATGAAAACCCTTGACCACCAGGCGGGCCTTATACCTGTCAACAAAACCATCAGATTTATGTTTTAACTTGAAAACCTATTTGTAGCCAACCAGATTCATGGTAGGGTGGTATGGAACAAGAGACCAGATTTTAGTCTTAAGCAAGGCATTCATCTCAGTGTTCATTGCCTGGCGCCACTTGGGATCTTAAGAAGCTTGCGTGAAACATGCGGGTTCGACATGAGTGGTGACCAAGTCGGCCATGAGACAGGTAGGCATGGGATATTAGGTGGCTAGCCAGACCTTTGGTGCTCTGGTGTTATCCTATATTCTGGTGACCATATGGTGGGTCCTGGTAGGAGGGAGACTGGGAAAGCCTGAGAATGAGGACAATAAGAACTCATCGGTGGGTGCTGGTGGAGGTGGTGGAGAAGGCGTATTTGATGGAGGTGGTGGTGGTGGAGGAGAAGAGTCAATGGTAGGGCCCGCATGAGAAGAGAGGACTGGAACAATGGAAGGTAACAGAGACGTGGAGATGGGGATTGGTAGTGAAAGCGTGGGAGTAGGTAGAGAGAGGGAGGACAGAGGAGAATGGAAAGGAAAGAAAGATTCGTCGAACACAACATCCTGGGAGATGTAAATACGACCAGAGGAGACATGCAAACATTGATAACCTTTATGCGAAGCCGATAACCTAAGAAGACACATTGACTGGACCCTAAACTTATGAGTTTGGTATGGACGCAGATGAGGGTAGCAAGCACAACCAAAAATTCATAAGGAAAAGTAGTAAAGTGCTTTATGAAATAATTTCTGATAGGGAGATAGATTATGGAGGACGGGAGTGGGCATTCTATTGATGAGAAATGAGGCGGTTTGGAAAGCATAAGGCCAGTAATGGAATGAAACATTTGACTGGGCCATGAGAGTGAGACTGGTCTAAACAAGGTGGTGGTGCTTTCTTTCTGCGGTGCCTTTTTATGCACTAGTGTGTGGACAGGATAAGCGATAAGCAATACCCTGAGAAGACAAGTAAGGTTTAAATTTGATGAACTCGCCGCCACCATCAGTTTGGAGTACTTTAATGAAACGCCCAAAAAAATGTTCCACATGAATTTTGAACTCAAAAAAATGGAGAAAACATCACTTTTATTATTTAAAGGATAAAGCCAAACATACTTATTGTAGTGATCTACAAAACTAATATAATAGCGATGACCACTTACAGCGGACACAGGAGACGGACCCCATAGATCAGAGTGAATAAGCTCTAAATGAGCAGTAGCAATCGTGGAAGATGGCGAAAAAGAGAGACAATGACTTTTCCCTTGCTGACAGGGAATGCAGAGAGGGGTACCAGTACGGTCAGTGAAGAAAGGAAGCCAGTGCTGAGATAAAACACTGGAGACAACTCTGATGGAGGGATGACCTAGGCGCTCATGCCAGACGGAGGAAGATGCACGCTCATCAAGAAGAGTCTGAGGAGAGGCGGTGAAGTTATGATTCCCCAGGGAGAAGACATACAGGCCATCCTTAAGTTGTCCCCCAGTAGAGTTTTCTGAGTGGAGAGATCCTTGACAAAACAAGAGTCAGGGTGGAATTCAAGAAGGACTTTATTATCAGCAGTAAATTGACTAAAAGACAGAAAATTTTTGGTGATATTAGGAACATATAAAAAGATTTCAAGACAAAAGAAAAAATATGAGAACACAATAAAGAAGCACCAGCAGATCGGATAGGCAAACCTGTCTCGTTACCCATGCGAACTCTGTCGGGTCCTTAATATTCTGAGTGAACCGCCAGATCATCATGTCAGCCGTTAGGTGATGAGTGGCTCCGGAGTCAACATACCAGTTGGGATCGACTGGACTATTCCCATAAGAGTGGAGAAGAGCAGTTGGGCAAGCTGAATCATTATAACAATTGTAGCATTGGTTAGCATAATGGCCAAAACGATTGCGAACCTAGCATTGAGGTCGGCCACCAGCGGACTGATGTAGTGGTGGGAAGGGACGTCCACGACCGCGCTCCCTGCCTCGGCCACGTCCACGACCACGGGAAGAAGATGGAGCTAATTGGTAGCTTGGAGTGCGGGAAGCAGCATGAACCGCAGGAGAAGGGGAGATGAGGGTTGTGGAGTCTGATGAAGTGATAGCACGCCCACGATAAATCTCCTGGCTAAGCATGAGGCCGATAAGTTCTTCTGACAGTACAGGATCGACTCATGTGTTGACGGAGGTGACGAAAGAGTTATATTCAGGAGACAGACCACTGAGTAAGGTAGAGACGAGGTCGGAGTCGACAACTGGATTAGCCACTGCTGCCAGGTTGTCCACGATGGACTTGACAGACTGGATGTATTCTAACATAGAAGAGGTGCCTATCTTGATAGTGTGCAGCTGAATTTGAGTTGATGTATCTAGCTCTAGAGGGTGACACAAAGATTCGCTCCAGAGAGCACCACACAGCACGAGATGTGGTGAGGCCGACGACATGAGCAAGAACAGCCTAAGTGAGCGAGGAGATAAGACAGCATAAAAGCATCTGATCAAGCTTAATCCAGTGAGTGTATTCCGGATTGATAGTGGGTTGAGCATCCTTTTCAGTAGAAGGAAGGAACCAGACCGGACACGAAAAGGGTCCGTCGACGAGGCCTTCGAGATCGTGGAGTTTTAGAAGAGGAAGGAACTGGGAACGCCACAGTAAATAGTTTTCCTTGTCGAGTTTGACATTTAAAAAGTGAGTGATATTGGAATTGGGAGTAACCATGGATGCAGGTGTTCGGATGGAAGTGAGGGAAGATGAAGAGGAAATACTCGACATGGTACAGGAATTGCTCTAATACTAAGATAAAGAAGAAGGAGAAGAACACTTATTTGTGCAATAACTAGATACCACTAGTTATGGTTCTTGGTTGTATATATATACACATATTGGTCACATGTTTACACTGATTTAGAAGAAACAATAGGAAATATTGACTGAGAGAGAGAATGAGAAACACATGGTGCATGAGTCCCATGTGTTCCTATAATCATGGAGAAATTTTAGGAACTGGTTGATTTCATGAGGAGTTTTTTCACATGAATCACATGTTTTACATGAGTCACGTGTTGTCATTGATATCTCTAACAGACATGATCACAGGTGAATCCATGTATTGGGAAGCCCAGGCACATGTCCCCCTTGAAATTCGGATATTTCCTATATTTCCTCCATTATATTCTCAAATGCCACCGCTGAATTTGCATAATTCCATTTCTACGCCCCTGCTTTGTGCTAAGCCCATTTTCACGAAGCGATTAATAAGACCTTTCCTTTATTTCAAAGTCTTTTCATTAATAAAGTCTGCACTCCCAACTTTAGCCTATATTTTAGGATAAGTTTTAGCTAATAGAAAACACCTAGTCAAGTTTTTATTAGCAGTCTCAACAAATACTTAACTTAGCCTAATTTCTAGATAATATCAAAAGAGTCAAACATCTTTAACCAATTAATCATATCTCTTGGTCCTCTCAATGTAATCAAAGAAAACTTTTCTCTCATCACTCAAAGTCTTTTTGTCTCCGGTAACAAAGAGTCTCTTCCTCTTCTCCTTCATATTTGACAGGAAGAGCGGGAAATGAAATATAAAAAATAGAAATATCAAGTAGGGAAAAAAAGGAAAATGTGAATCAAATTCTTGTTTCTTGATCAGTTCATCGTATATTTGGGATCCAATATTGATGATTTCACCAACTAAATGATAGAGAGAGAAGAAAGAGAAAAGGAACTACTAGGTATGTAATTTTTCAATTTTTAATTTAACCTAAAATTTAGGATTTTATCTGATTTATTTTAGTTTCAAGCATAAATTTACTTAGATTGGATTGGATCTTTTTTTTTATATTCCATCAAGGCCGCAACTAAAAAGATCTGATTTCTCGTTTTATTTCAACAACCAAAAATTTAGTTACATCTGATTGGATTGGATTATTTTTAAACTTTCAGCAACAAAATTTAGATAGATTGAATTGGACATTTTTTCTATTCTATTAAGGCTTATTAAGGATGAAAATAAACAGATCAGATTTTTTTTTTGCCGAGTTCCACCAATAAAACTTTAGTTTAATCCGATTGGTCTGTATTAGAGATCCGATTTTTTAAAAATTTCAGTAACAACATTTCTCTAATACTTATCGTCACTAATTTTTATTCATATTTTATATTTATGAATATTTTCTGCAAACAAAAAGTAAATTGATAATGGCAAAGCCTGAGTAAATTCTTTCAAACGGTGATCCTGCATGCCCAATTGAATTATTTATTTATATTTATAGTAGTATACTGAGCACTTGCAATGCACATTAAAGAGATAATGAAAAAATTAATAATGAAATATAATTAGATTCTTATGCTAATAATATTAGTATAAATATCATATTATTTTTATACAAACAGTGTGATTTATCTCAGACCATAAAGCAATGAGAAAATTGGTGTTAAATTAATTATCTAAATTTAGGCATGACAGCTTATACAGAAAATATAAAATAAAATTATTATAAATTGACAGTTGTATGAGCTTTTCTAAAAAGAAATAAGATATGATAATATAATTGATAAAATTATAACTTTGATATGAGGGTTTTCCAAAATATCATTGTTTTATTATAATTAGTGTCTATGAATTTTTGAAGTTTTTTTACTTGTGGCGGAATTAAAATTTTGTATGTTAATTTGCCTACTTTTCAGTTAGAACTTGAATTTACTAATTTTTATTTATCTATCTTCAATAGTAGTATAAATAATCAGCTAATATTTTCACTAGCACATTAATGGATGATCAACCAGATTTTTCTTGAAAGTTGATTAAAAGCATAAAAAGATGAAGATTAGTTTTTTTTTTATTTAGATATGGGGTTTCCCTAAAAATAATACTTTCTTTATTTGTAATAATAAATTTATCACTTTTTATTTATTGTCTTGTTATAACTTGTACTTTAACATTGAAGTGGTTTCAAATAGAAATAAAAAGATAGAGAGATATATTTAGTTTCAGAGATTTTAAGCGAGAGGAGAGGAGAGGAGAGAAAGAAATTGTATTTGAGTAGTTTAAAAAATATATATATAGATAGATAAAATTGTGTCCTTCTAAAAGGATTTGAGGTCGAATCTTTCTCACTCAAATACCAACATTTTGCGCACTACTTTTGACCGTCCATTTTGCGCCGCTTGATGGATAAGAAAAAAGTATTCAAAACACTTGATTTTTAGTTTATAGATACTTGAAATAAGATAGATCAATTTCAACGGAGTGGATCTTGTGTTCGAATGTCGAAGGGTTGTATTTGAGTTGAAAGGATTCGGCCTCAAATCCTTTTAGAAGGACACAAGTCTCTCTCTCTCTCTCTCTCTCTCTAGACAAATAGACAAATAAAGATATAAAGACAGATATTTAGTTAAAGTAATTTTAGATAAAGAGAAAAAGTCGGAAAAAAAAAGAGAAAACCAATTCTTTGTTTTTTAGAATTACCGAAACAACCTTGTTTAAAGTTATATTTCTAAAGTTTTATTATAACAATGAATACAATTTCAAGATGGGCAAAACTGACAGAAAGAATCTCTTTTAGAATATTTCAAAGGGTGATTTTTTATAGTAGTATATATATAAAGAATATATCAATATACAAAGAGCCTACTGTTGATTTTTGTCTAAAATAGATAGAACAAGTAGTCTTGTAAAAAATGAACTAATATCTTGTAACTGAAAATTGATATATGATTTTGCATAATATTTTGCTTAAATCAATAATTATTTTTCAATTAGAAAACTTAGTCTTTTGTATTAACAATATTACATGCTTTTGTACTTCTTTAAATAGTTGCATTTTGTGGCCCCCACATAGAAATCTTGGCTCCACCCCAGGGCATGATAGGATCATAGTTTAAAATCTCAGTATCGGTATTGGTATCAGCCAATGGGTTTTAATATCAGTATCAACAATATCAGGCCTTAATATTGTTGTAGTATCTGGCTTGATAACTATCGTAATATAGGGTTAATATCGTATCTGGTACCTCAAAACCTGGTATTGCAAATGTATCTTGAAATGAGTCAAAATTTGAAACCATACTTGGAATGTTTCATGGAAGGGAAGAATCATATTCATTTTAGTCAAAATTTAATTAATTCTTCTTGAGTAAAATTTTACTTAAATCCTCTTTATTCAAGTTATAAGTGTTGCGATTTAAAATTTCCAACAATCTCAAGAAACAAATTCACCTTAGTAGCAACAAAATGTAATGAATAATATTATGTAGTATAATTTTTAAAAAACAATTTTATTGATATTTAGAGTTTTCAACAAATATTTTTATTTATGAAAATCAATCAACTTCAGTCTATGTGAACAATGGTACAAAAGATGATTGTGTTTTCTTTTCTTTAATGTGTTCTAGAAGTCAGGGATGCCAACCCAATGCTTTTTAGAGGCTAATTACTCGTCATTGATTCTATGATTGTGTGTGTATATATATATATTCAATTTGCATGGCTTATGAATGAATTTGAATAGGAAGGATTTGCTGTCAAATTCTTCCCAAAGAAGCCAACTATATATATATATATATATATATATATATATATATATATATAATATATATATATATATATGAGAAAAATGTATATCAGCCCGCGGGCTGAGAGTACTATCTCAGCCTGCGGTGACGTGGCTCAATTTGTCACCTCACTGACTTGCGGCCCGCTTTTAGGTAGAACTTAAATTACCAAATACCCCTTATGATAACTTTTCCTTATTGTTTATTATTATTTTTTTTCCCCTTTTATTTTTGCCGCTCTTTATAGGATATAAATTACTTTTCGCCCTATTTCTTTACCTCTTTTTTGAAAGATCTAGTTTCTCCTTTTCAGCCTGCGATAAAAATTTTTTTGAAAATAAAAAATCTTTTCAGATCAATTTTTTCAGCCTGCGATAAAATTCTACTTTATAGTTTAATTTTTTTGTATATAATGTAGTCAGAGTCTTTGGTCGCATTGTACATTTAAACTGCGACCTTAGTCAAAGTCTTTGGTCGCAGTGTACATGGTGAAATGCGACCAAGGTCGCAGTGTTGTTATTGATAAAGATGGCCAGCAACTGCAATCTAGGGTTGCATTACATGGACTGCGACTTTGGTCGCAGTACGTTAAGTAATTAATTTTTTTGTATATAATGTAGTCAGAGTCTTTGGTCGCATTGTACATTTAAACTGCGACCTTAGTCAAAGTCTTTGGTCGCAGTGTACATGGTTAAATGCGACCAAGGTCGCAGTGTTGTTATTGATAAAGATGGCCAGCAACTGCAATCTAGGGTTGCATTACATAGACTGCGACTTTGGTCGCAGTACGTTAAGTAAGTGTTGTTTTATTAAGTGTTGTTTTTGGATTAAGTCATTTTTTGAATCTAAATGAAAAATGAAAAGTTGTCTGTTGTCTGATGCGACTTGGAGTCACTCCGTGAGACGCGACCTGTCATAAAGATTTTATGAGATCTTTTAACGTCAAGTCTATGTTGACGAACCCCGCACCATTCGTTGTTTCCCGAAGCGGTTGTCCACGCGTCGGCTCTTCATTGGGTTTAGGCGTTAATGTCTTTTAATGCCAAACCGGCGCTGGCGGTTGGAGACCATTAATGCCGACGATTCTGATTAATAAACCATTAATTATGGTTATTATGGGCTGCCTATAAATAGGGCTCACCCTCTCCCTTTAACAGCCCATAATTAGACTGTTTTCTTTCGAGAGCAATTGCTCTGAGAATTTCCGCCTTCTTCAGAGTCTCTAACAGGGGCCTGCCTCCATGGATGAAGATGACCCTATGGACGAACTTGATCGATGTTCGTCCACAAGGGAAGAAGTCATAGACCTCATCGTCCACAAGGGAAGAAGTCATGGTCCTCGTCGTTCACAAGGGAAGAAGTCATAATCCCTGACGAGGACTTAAGCCTCACCGAGATCTGCTCTGACTTGATGCACCAGTCAAGCTTGCTGATAACGGATGGTCAGAGTGGGTATGGCGGCGGGGGATGTGGTGGATATAGTGGTGGGTAGCATACCCTGTGAGGTCTCACTCTCCCTCTCTTACCCCAGAAGTGACATCGAGGAAACTCCATGCTCACTGGATAGCCTTCTGGTGAAGAGATGTTCATCAACGAAAGACCGTATCCCGGCACTTTGGAGGGTCAGTTGGAATCGGAGGATTCTGCTGCCACCAGCCCTCAAGAAGAAGATTGCTCTTAGTCAACAAGGGCTCTTTTGATGTTTTGTCTTCTTGGCTACTTTGATGTTTAGTCTTCTTTGTAACACTCAATCTTATTGATTCTGCTGCCACCAGACCTCAAGAAGAAGATTGCTCTTAGTCAACAAGGGATTTTTTGATATTTAGTCTTCTTGGCTACTTTGATGTTTAGTCTTCTTTGTAACACTCAATCTTATTGATTCTGCTGCCACCAGACCTCAAGAAGAAGATTGCTCTTAGTCAACAAGGGATTTTTTGATGTTTAGTCTTCTTGGCTACTTTGATGTTTAGTCTTCTTTGTAACACTCAATCTTATTGATTCTGCTGCCACCAGACCTCAAGAAGAAGATTGCTCTTAGTCAACAAGGGATTTTTTTTTGATGTTTAGTCTTCTTTGTACTGCTATATTGTAACACTCAATCTTATTGTATAAGAGATCATTTTGTATCATTTGCACATGCCTGGAGATAAATGCCTGGACATAAATAAAAAGCATATTTGTTTTTTTTAATAAACTACGAACTTGTTCGCAGCCATGCATTGCAAACAAAACAACTATGACCATAGATGACACTGCGACCAAGGTCGCATAAGATACATTGCAAACAGTAACTACTGCGACCAGGGTCGACACTGTGACCAAAGTCTGCGACTAAGCAACTGCTGCGGTGACGTGTCACCTCGTCGCAGTGTTGTTGTTGCCCTCGTCGCAGTGTTGTTGTTGATTAAGACTAAAGACCAGTAATAGCGACCAAGATTGCAGATTATTTTTTTAAGACTACGGCCATCAACTGCGACCAATGTCGCAGTGTTGTTGTTGATTATTTATAAAGACCACCAACTGCGACCAAGGTCACAGTGATGTTGTTGATTAAGAGTAAAGACCAGCAACTGCGACCAAGGTCGCTGTGTATTTTATTAAGACTAAACACCAACAACTGCGATCAAGGTCGCAGTTTATTTTATTAAGACTACGGTCGTTTATTTTATTAAGACTACGGTCAGAAACTGCGACCAAGGTAGCAGTGTTGTTGTTGATTAAGACTAAAGTCCAGCAACTGCGACCAAGGTCGCAGTGTATTTATTAAGTCTGCGTCCAGCAACTGCAACCAATGTCGCAACCTTTCATTTTAAAAATTTATAAGGGTGAAGTAATATAATTATTAACTGCGTCCATGGTCGCAGTATATTCGTTTAGCGTAAAATATTTAAAATGAAGGTTTGTAACAATTGTACAGCATTTTCAACCAAGACATAGTAGTAAAAAATGTAATTCACACAATTAACTTTAGAAAACAGATTTATATATATTAAAAAAAAAAACAAAATACAATTTTTTTAAACTTCTAATCCTCGTCATCACCATCGTAATGAGAAAGAAGTTTGCGACTTTGGTCGCAGTACTGAAGGAGGTCGCATTGCTATACGA
>JAVJIF010009587.1:110000-134361 GCA_038442645.1 Agave tequilana
TAATTAAGTTGGTGGGTTGAGAGTATCATATAGAAGACCCAGTCAGGGCCAAATCATTCTTTGTTCCAATGGAAGTGAAGAGCACGGACAGGGATGTAAATGAAGTGCCACTACAGAATCGACTCTATAGTAGTGGAGAACAGGTCTCAGGTTTAAATGTCACTTGCACCAGCGAACAGTCTATTCTCCAAAGGACGGTGTGTAACCCAAATACCCAAAAATCCGAATATAAAAACATCATCTGCTACCTGAATCTGCCCCGATATCTAATGGATACATGAGAATAGTATCTATATCCGAATCTAATGGATATTATACAAATTTGGATAATATCCAAATCTGCCAAAATATTTTTATAACTAAATGGATTTTTTTAGAGAAAGCAAGTAGTTCAATATAAGCTTATCAAATTGGTATTTGCAATACCAAATTCAAAGAGTATAATTACCAATTATGTACAAAAAAAAACATATATACATATACATATTATATATATATATATATATATATATATATATATATAGAGAGAGAGAGAGAGAGAGAGAGGGAGAGAGAGGTATTCATGTGAGAAACTTTCTCTCACGAAGACCGTGAGAAAACCATAAACCATATAGGAGCAATCATGTGGATGATTCGAACTGTTCATGTTGTTTAGGTTACCAATAAAAAATCACAAGATTCCGAGCCTGTACCCATGCAACAAGTGGTTACAAAACAGACATTATATTCGTCATAGAATAAAGATGTCATTTGATGCATGGGTAAAAAAGCTCAAAATCGCATGATTTTTTATTGATACCTAACTAGAGTATGTAGATCAAGATGAACGGTTCGGATCATCGACGGAATAGCCCATGTATGATTTTCTCACGAAGCTTATTTGAGAAAGTTTCTCATTAGAAGATTTTCCTATATGTGTGTGTGTGTGTGTATCTATGTATATGTGTGTGTATATAATATGTATGTATATATATATATATGTATGTATGATATGTATGTATGTATATGCATGTGTGTGTATAATATATATAAAATAACATTAGCTGTAAGTAGAGCAAATATTAAACTGAGCACTTATCACAATATCCATATTCGCTCCATTTGTAACTTGTAAGTGGATAATAAATGCTCGCATGAACACCCACCACCCACACAAATTCTCTCATGCCACCATAAGTGTTTTTTTTTTTTTTTTGGGACAAATGCCACTGTGAGTCTTTCATAACTGAAGAGAGGGGGTGTGACCGTGTGACACATGCATGCATCACATGGCCCAAAACATACACATTCAACAAAACACCCATAAACATGAGTACACCACTACAACATGCGAGATGTTCTGATCTACACCCCCAACCCACCCACCCACACCCACCAACAGAAAAAGAAAGAGCCCCGTCTGCGTTGTGCGCCTAGATTTTCTTTTTCACGTCTTATGTTTCTTCTATCGAAAGATTTGTCCCTCCCCTTATTCTTCATCCCCTAACCCCCCCCCCCCCCCACACACACACACACACACGCGCGCGCGCGCAAAACACGCCTACATGCACGCACGTACAAAACCTGCATGCATGCACGCGCGCGCACACACACATAGACAGTTTCGAGAGAGAGATTGGAAGTTAAGTTCGGACCTCAGCACATGCCAGGAACATTTTCGCGAGAGCTTGTTTCATTGAGCTTGATATAGACTTTGTAAGCCCGAAGTCAAGCAAAATTGGGCGATGTGGAGGTTCCTTGCTCACCAGAAAGTTTCCTATACATAAAGTACACCCAACTTGGATCAATAAGTATACACCATCAACTCAAAGAGTCAAAGTCATGTGATAACTCATGTGATATAATACTATGCCACATCAGTATATTCTCGAAGAATGGTTAAAGGCAAGCATACCAGGATGAGGATCACCATTGAAAAAACCATCAACATATATTTGATGAGCATAAGCACGTGTTATTTCTTCGACAAGCTTTTGTTTATCAATGCCATATGCGTCTAATGATTCACTATCATTTATGCGAATCCCATCCATATATTGCAAAATGAGGACTTTCTCAGATGACTGCTTTGTGAAACCAAAGAAAGAAAGGAAAACATAAATTAGAAAAGAGAGGTGATTGTGTATATTTTACTAGACACAGTATTAAGTTGATGAGTTAGACCTGGATAACTTCTGGAATCAGCACATCAACAGTATTAAGATGACCAGTGCTGTCATGTTCAGGTTTGGAGCTTAGGTTTCTTGAAACTTTTCTTGTATTCTCTACAATAGGAAAGATCATTGTCAACTAAATACTAAAAGTGAAAGGTATAATGTTAAAGTAACTCAAAATACAGATTAGTCTATTGTGCCAACACCGGGAAAGATGAAAAAAAAACTCCAGTTAGGCTGAATATTTCAGTAATCTATGAAAAGCATACCTGCTTCATGATTAAAGTCAAGTTCTTTCGGTGCCTCTTTGCACCATTCATCTATCATCGGGCTGAGGTCATACTGTGGCTCTGCCCATGCTATCCAGTCAATTATTGATTTTGCGTTCTTCAAGTCCTGCACATCAACATCAATTGTGTAATGACTACTGGTCATAGGTTCAAAGCAATTTATTTCAGAATAATCAGATCGAGAACCTCTAGTATGACTTCTTTGATGCCCTCATGTTGAATTTTAGCAACAACTTCCTGTCCGTCTTTCAGTGTTGCACGGTGGACTTGTGCTATCTGCATTACACCATATTAAGATTACATCCAGAAGATTAATCTGCAGTAATTAGTGATTATATAAGAAAATTTTCATTTTGAATCATCATCCATATGGTAATGCAAACTTACAGATGCTGTTGCAAGAGGTGTTTCAACAAAACTAGAAAAAGATCACCGATGGATTTTCCAAACTCTTTCTTTATAGTCCGGCAAACCTGTCCATACAGCAATATCTTACTCAAAAAAAAAAAAAATATGAAATCTATTACCAATATATTAATTTGCAATTCACATGTCTAAAGCCTGTAGAAATTCTTGGAACTTTATCTAAAAAGAAAATATGTACAACTATCAGTCAAAGGTATTCCACTCCTGAGGATTACCCAATACAACAGAAGGAATCAAGCGCTACGCCATTATACAATAAAGGACAATGGATGAAGCTAGGTCCCTGTGCAGTGGGTGGCACAAAAGTTTAAAAGGTGAATAGAAGGCAAAACACAATTAGACACATCTAACTTTCAAGGAGCAAAAAAAACGCAACAACCTTACTTTCTATGTCTGTGGAAAAATGCAAACTATCTAAGGGACATATAGAATTTTCTTTATATGCACATAAGCTACCTCTTCCAAAGGACGAGGAGGAAGAGAGTCCTGCAGCTGCTTGAGGAGGGAGATATAGGCCTCAGGAAGTACATCAGCTCGAGTAGATAAATACTGGCCTAGTTTTACCCACAAACCTTCCAACTCGATTATCTGATTCAGCACGCGTTTTGCATTTCTCTGGTGGGCTCTTCCCATATAGCATCCCTCTTAATTTTGCTAAGCCATTTTGCTCTCTTCTGTACAGCCTGTGGCAATAAAAGAAGCAGATGATTTCCAATTCCAGCAAACAAGGGAACTAATACAATAAGAGAAAAATAGCAAACAAAGACCTTATAGTCAATGTAGATCACTAATGCAATAGTGAAAACTTTCAACCGCCTTCTGTAAATATTTGCCCATCCCATCGGAAGCTAAAAGTTGCGGGTAGCAACCTTATTTCTGAGCTACAATATCAATTCACCACCCAAGCTCTTGTAATTCTGGTCAAAAACATAGTCAAATTCCAGTCAGTAAGCTCATCATCATCATCCAAGCACTTTGCATAAAGAAATTTAAGTTGAGAAGGACCCAATAAAGGGATGTCTAAACTTTACAAATGATTTCAATTCAATACCGAACCTCTATAAGTTAAGGTCTAAAAGCAATCACGGGCAAGAAAGCAGCTTGCATGATGCAGTAATCCTTTTGAACTATGTCAACAGAAATCCATTCTCTACCAAATGACTGTTTAGATTACATAAAGAACAGAGATGCACATAAACTGATCAAATTATGATATCCACGCAAAGTAATTACCTTTTTCATTTAAATAAAAAATATACTAACAATGCAGTGCCCATTCACGACAATTTCTAGAAAACGAATTAAAATCGATGCAAATCAAACCAATCAAAATTAGACATCGGATTTATCACCAAAAATAGCACCTACAGCATCAAATTCCCTCAATTTTCATAATGATTCGTCGAGGGGGGCGAGAAAAAGAGAATTCAGAGATGGATCTGACCTCAATTGCACAACACGAGCTCGGAATTCTCTGCAAAGATCAAGGCTATCTGTTAATTAAAGCAACGAATCTTCTAGGGTTTCAGAGATCAATAAAGAGATTAAAATGTGGTTTTATTCTTTATAATCGACACAGAGCGAGTGTGAACGAGAATTTGGGAGCCTTTTGAAGAGTCCATAGCACGCGCTGAATGATGCTGAATTGAATGGTGGTTGGGAGACGAAGAACAGATCTGGACCGTTGATTTGCAGGCGGCTCGCTTTTGGACGGATCTTGACTCTCCCGCGCGGTCTTTGTTTCTTTTGTTTTAATTAATTTAACTGTTTATTTTAAATCCTGGACGGAGATTTTTGAGAGAAAGAGTAGAGGCGAAGGAACGGACAACGGGGGATATTGCCACTAGGAAAACTGATGAAGGCACCCCTCAGAGTAGGGCCCCCCCGAAAACTGATAAAGGCACCCCTAAAAAAATTCAAAATGCCTCAAAATGCCCTCTTCTCCATCTCCTCATCTTCCTTCCTCCTTTCCTCCCCCTGGTGAAACCCCCCTCCACCCCTTCGCAGCGAACCCCCTCCATCCCCTCCCCCAGCGATTACCCCCCCCCCCGAAACCCCCCTCTATCCCCTCCCCGGCAAACCCCATCCCCATTCCCCGGCGAACACACCCTCCCCCCCCCCAACGAACCCACGCCGCGACCCCCCATCCCCAGTGAACCCCCACCCCTTCCCAGCGAACCCTCCACCCCCTTCCCTTCTTTGGAGACCCCCCTCCTCCCTCTTCCCCGCTCGCCCAACCCCCCTCCCCTCCCCCTCCCCCTCCCCCTCCCCCCACGCCCCATTTTTCGGCCCCGAAAAATGGGGGCGTGGGGGGAGGGGGAGGGGGAGGGGAGGGGGGTTGGGCGAGCGGGGAAAGGGGGAAGAGGGGGTCTCCGAGGAGGGAAAGGATTCGTTGGGGGTGGATTCGCCAGGAAGGGGTGGATTTTGTCAGGGAGCGGTGGGTTCACCGGGTGGAAGGGGTTCGCCGGGGTGGGGGTGGAAGGGGAGGGAGGTTCGCCTATGAGGGGAGGGGGTTCGCCGGGAGGGGAGGGGTTCGTTGGCGTGGGGGGAGGTCGCCGTGGGAGAGGGAGAGGGTCGTCGTTCGCCGGAGAATGAAGGAGAAGGAAGAAGAGGAATGGGTGTTTTGGACTTTTTATCAAGGGTAGCTGTGTTCAAATTACAATGGCACTTTTTTGGGGGTGCCTTCATCACTTTTTGGGGTGGCAATGTCCATCCCCAGATTAAGTTACCCACTAAAGTGAGGAAGCGAATATTGCCACCTCCAAAGATGAAAGGAGGCACTCCTAGATAAAAGCACTATGATTTTGATAAAGACACCCAAAAAATTCAAAAATTTCAAGAATGCCCTCCTCTTCTTCTCGTCCTCTCCTCTCTTTCCCCCCTCCTCTGACCACTCCCCCCCCCGGTCGGCGACCGGTGACCCCCGGCCTCCCTCCCTCCCCCTTCCTCGCCAGCCCTCCCCACCCCTCCCCCTGCCTCCCCCGCCCGCCCCGCCGTTTCCGCCTCCTTCTCCGCTGTCCGCCCCCTCCTCCCTGACACCCTTCCCCACCGCACGCTCTCGTTGTCCCCTCCCCACGTTCCCCCTCCCAGCCCGCTGTCCCCCATCTGATCTCCCTCCCCCAGCCAACCCCCATGTTCGGCCGGATTCCAGCCGAACAGAGAATCCGACCGAACGGCGGGGGGTTGGGTAGGGGAGGGAGATCAGAGGGGGAAGCAGGGAGGAGGAAGGGTGGGCGAGGAGGGGGTGTGTCGGGGCATGCGGCGGGGGAGGCGGGGACACAAGAGAGCGGGGAAGGAGGGCGGGCGGCGGGGAGGGGGAGCGCCAATGTTTGCCGGAGAAGGAAGAAGGAGAAAGAAGAAGAGGGGAGCGTATTTTGAACTTTTTCACAAAGGTAGCTGTGTACAAAAATAAAATGGCACACTTGTAGTTTTTTGTGGGGTGCCTTCATCATTGTTTTTGGGTGGCAATATCCGTTCCCCCAAAGTGATCAGGCACCGATAAATTTTTTAAAAATAACCAAAGTGCCTCTCTCCCTCCTTCCTCCTCCATCTTCTCCTCTCTACCAACCTCCTCGCCTCCATTGCTCCCCTCCTCCCGGCCCCCTCCTCCCATGATGACCCCCTCCTCCCCGCGAGCACCGACCCCCACCTCCCTCTCCCCTTCGAATTTCTCCCTCCCTCCCTTTCCCCCCGACCTCTGTTCGGCTGACTCAGGCCGAACAGAGGTATCCCTGTTTGGCCAGAGTGTCAAACAGAGGTGATTTGACCATATAGATCACCTATTCGGCAACCGAACAGGTCACCTCTGTTCCGAAGTTGGCCGAAAAGAGGTTGGGGGGAGTGGGCAGATCCGGGGGGGCGGGGCGGGGCGATGCTTGCTAGGAGGCGGGGAGCCGAGGAGGGAGGGAGCGCGTGGCGGTGGCGGGAGGAAGGCGGGAGGGGAGGAGTCACCGCCGTTCGCCGAAAAAACAGAAAGAGAAGGAGGAAAAGATAGAGAAGAAGGAGAAGGGACATTTTCGACATTTCCATGAGGGTAATTGTGTCAAATAAACAATGGCATGCATGTAAATATTTAATGGGTGCCTTCGTTGTTTTTTGGGTGGCAATATCCGTTCCCGACAGGGGGGAAATGAGATAGGAGCATATTTACAAAACACACCCTCTTTGATTATTTTATTTTTATTATTATAAATTTTGTGATATCAGGAAATAAATTACATGTCATTTTCAGTGGAAAATTCTATTCAGAAGGGGGGGGGGGGGAATGGTAGGTTACCTAATATACAAATATTATATATAAATAACCATACAACAAAGTTTCTTTTCTTTTCTTTCTTTTTTTCTTTTTTATTTTTTCTTTTCCTTTTTCCTTTTTTTTTATTTTAAGAATACAACAAAGTTTTGAAAACTCCCATTTTGTTGCCCTTAAAAAAAAAAGAAACTCCCTTTCAACTATCAATCTCCTAAACATAAAAGATGAAGCTATTATTGAGGAAGTTCTCAGAAAATGATTTCTCGTGTCATCAAAAAGTTGCTTACTCTTTTACAAATAGATTAAAGGTTATAATCAAATTAATGTCAAAAAATGAAAAAAAAAATTAAAAGAAAATCATAATGTCCAGTATTTGAAGAAGGCATGTTAAATTCCTATTAATTACGTCAGCTGAAATTCTTCAATGTCTTGTATAAAATCTATAAATGTCAAAGAAATGTAGCTGGAGTTGCGGCCCACAATTTGTGACTTGTGCTAATAAATGTAGTAGGCTTTGGCCACCTAAAAATAAGTACTTTTTTAATAGATTTAACAGAGAAGAAAGTGTACTTTATTTTTTTTAGTTCGAACAAATGATTTCACAATGCAACCTCTCTTTTAACATATTTTTTTTCCTTAAACATCTATAATCAAACTTTTTAGGGCATGTTTGGCTTTGAGCTTAATTTTCTAAACCGTAGTTTTTCTAGAGTTCGATTCTGCAACTCTAAAAATCTAACTTGATGTCCATTTGACTATTCATTTACTCCAGAATCTATTTGGCTAATGAAACTGTAGTTAGAGATTTTACTAATGAATCTATTTATAAAACTGTAGTTAAAGATTTACAAATTATAGTTTATCAACATGTAATATAACTTAAAATAAACTATAGTTTCGAAAACTTGAAAGCCAAGCAAGCCCTTACCGTTTATTTCTTCGGCTTGACTTTCAAACTTGGACGCTTGTTTAAATAATTGTTTTCTATTCTCTTCTATTTTCGTTTTGAGTTCTTGTCCCAGTTCTTTGTCGTTAAGGGTAGAAGTGAGAAAGTGAGGAATTGAAGAAGTAGTAATAATTTCTTTTGAAACTTGAGAATTGGTTAGTAAGTTTTTCGGTGTTTGGATGTTGTTGGAAAGTGTGGTTTGAAAAATATTTTGTCTTTTCCGGTGTTTGGATGGTAATGTGAAAGTGGAAGTGGAAAAGTTGACCACAAAGTTGACCGTAAAATAATATTAAAATAAAAATTAATTAAGAAAAATAAAAAATAGACTATAATTAGAATGCAAGTGAGATTTACATGGTAAAAAAATTAACTGTTTTGTGTTACAATTTATTACAAATGTGATTTACATGACCACAAAATTAACTGTAGCACTCTGAAAGTGAGGAAATGATTGTGTAAAAGAGAAAAGTTAAAAGGAAAAGATGTTTTCTTATTTTTCTTTTCTGGTGTTTGGATAGATAGGAAAGTGAGTAATTATACTTCTTTATTTCCTTACTTCCGCCCACTTCCTTGCAATCAAATGGAAATAATACATGAGCACAAACATAGAAATTTGAAATATAGTTGGTAAAAATGATTCACATTTCAAAACATTCACATTTCACCGTACTAATGAAAATTGCAAAACTTATTATAGAGGTGATCACAAGTTCAAAACATTCACATTTCACCATACTATTGAAAATTGCAAAACTCGATCGTCATAATAGAGGAGAGAAAGATTGAATATTTTTTTCAACTTATGGAAATAAGCTTTGCCATTAAAGTTAAAAATATATATACAAATTCTATGCTTTGATATCTTTTACAATATAATATTCAATATATCGGCTGCGCGAAATACACCGAAAATATACTAGAAATGGAAGAGTAAAATGGGAAGTGGGGAAACTTATTTTCCCCTTCCGTTGTTTGTTTTGAATCGGAAATGGGAAATGAGAAAACTCCTCTGCCTTTTTTTTTCTTTTTCCTTTTACACTTCTCTTTTACACTATTTTTTTCACACTTTCAGAATGTTACAGTTAATTTTGTGGTCATGTAAATCTCATTTGTAATAGTTTATAACTCAAAATAGTTAATTTTGATGTCATGTAAATCACACTTGCAGTTCAAATATAGTTCAAAAACGTTATTTCAGAATTAACATTTAATTAATATTATTTTATGGTTAACTTTTTCACTTTCACTTCTACATTACTAACAGAACACCGGAAAACATAATATACTTTTCACTTACACTTTCACATTACAATCAAATACCAAAAATAGGAATTGCACAAATCCCAATTTTTCACTATACTTTCATATTTTTCATCCTCATTTCTCACTTATACTTTTTCCTCTCACTTTTATCAAACCAAACATGCCCTTAAAGAACAAGCTCATACGACTAACACACTGTGGGCATGTTTGGATTCATGAAAGTGGGAAGAAAATGAGAAGTGAGAAGTGGGAGTAGGAAATGTGAAAGTGTATTGGGAAATTGGGATTTGTGGAAAAAAGTTTTTCCGTATTTGGTTGTATAGTGAAAGTGAAAGTGAAAAAGTATATTGTGTTTGTCGATATTTGATTAGTATTGTGAAAGTGGGAGTGTAAAAGTTAACCATAAAATAATATTAAATTAAATATTATTTTTGAAGTGACGTTTTTAAATTCTAATTGAACTGCAAGTGAGATTTGCATGACATTAAAATTTAATGCAAAGTTACAACTTATTACAAGTAAGATTTACATGACCACAAAATTAACTGTAACACCCTGAAAGTGGAAAAATAATAGTGTAAAAGAGAGTCGTAAAAGGAAAAAGGAAAAAGAAAAAGAGTTTTTTTATTTCTCATTTTAAGTTCAAAACAAACAAGAGAAGTGAGAAATGAATTTTCTCACTTCCCATGTTCCTCCCACTTCTATGAATCCAAACACGCCCGAGAGAATCAAAATCTATGCAAATTACTTTATTAGAATTCTTGTACAATGCATAGCTATTTTTATTATGCTCTATAAATATAGAATTATTCCATATAATTATCTTCCTCCACTACATTCTAAACACATGAGATGTCAATTATGCATGTTTTTTTTTGGTTGAACGATGTCAAACCAAACCATGATCATCCGCGCACACGAGTTTTGAACTCTCTTCTTCTAATATTTGTCTTCCCTCCTCCCACGATTTCCCTCTTCCGTTGCTCTCCTGCTCCCTCTCTACCCTCTTCCACCTCCTTCTTCTCCTCTTGATTCCTAAACTCTCTCCTTGCAAAGTTTATCCTTGTGTTCTCTTCCACCCCTCGAATCTTGAACTCCTTATTTCTAAGGCTAGTAATTGTTTCTTCCTTCTCCCCTCTTTCAAAGCTGCCTCCTCCATTCCCATCATACTTTGCATCGAAACTCTCAAATCTTCCTCTTTCCTTGCTCGCAAATTTCCCCCCTTCTTCCTCCATCTCCCTTCCTCTTTTCTCCTCCTCTCTCTTCCCAAAGGTTCCTCTTCCTCCGCCTCTCTCCCCCCTCTTTCCTAAGCTTCCTTCTCCTCCCTCTCTCCCAAAACTTCCTCCTCCTCCTCCACCACTTTCCTCCCTCCTCCTAAAGCTTCCTCCTTCCTTTCTATCCTCCCTTCTCCTCAAAGTTCTTTCTCCTTCCTCCCCCTCCTCTCCTTCAACCCTCTCCTCCACTCGATGTCTGAATTCTCTCCTCCTAAAGTTCACCTTCCTATCTTCCGCCGCTGACGCTGTCTCTTCCGTTGCTTCTCCATCAGAAAACCTTCCTAACAACTCCCTTATTGAATCCGGAGGCAAGAAATACCTTCCCTGCATGACCCCTGAGTATGAACGCAGAAACCCTGCATATGCTGGGACGACTAGTTTTGCGACTGCCTGCTTAATCTGCTCTCGCAAATCTGTATCAGGTATGCAATAGGAACTCTGGTGCCGCCTCAGGTTCTCATCAAACTCTCTCATGAAGAGCTCCATCTTCTCTCCTGCCAGCGCCCCAGACTCCTCTCTTCCTTCCTCGCCCGTCTCCTCCTTCTCTAGCAACTTCACGAGCGGCCCCCATGCTTGTGCTTGGTAAGAGTATGCTGCTTCCTCGGCTGCAGTCTTGTACTTCTTCTTCATCGTCTCTTCCCCTACCAGTTTCGCCAGCTCTGACCCCTTAGTCCTCATGTACATGTACCAATATGTGTTCATCGCCAAGACATGAGGTAGCACCTTGTCTCTGTACCTGCTCCGCTTCGACTCCACATTCCTTTGCAATGCGTCAAGAGTATTTGATATGGCCTCTCGGAGTAGGCTCTCATCTGGCTCTGGCCTCGATAAATACCCCGCCTTCCACATTTGCTCTGTTCGCAGTACTTGCCCCATTGCTGCTGCATATCCGTTACCAGCAAGACACTTCAGGTAGTTCACAGCATACCGGACGATCTTGGGAACGGATCCATCTCGTGGGGGAGGTGCACCATCTTGAATGCCCTCAATCTGAAGCCCAAACTCCCAGAACACTTTAGAAGCAGCATGGACTAATAGCTTCTGAAGCTCGCGAAAACGAGCACATATGTCAATACCAGACTCGCCATCAAACACTAGGGCAAATTCAGTGCGGATGCGATCCATAGAATCATACATGTCAAGGAGCTTGAAGAGCTTCTGAGGCTCCTTGGAGCTTCGGGCAACACCTTCACCAAAGCGGAAGAAAACGGCCATGATCTTGTCAGCAATCTTCACGAAGCATTCTGGCCAAATGGCACCATCCATGACACCAGAGAGGACTTGTTTGCAAAGCTGCTTTTCGGCGACAAAAACATTCTTTACTGCTAACTGGAAGTGTTCAATCCAGAGAGTGATTGCAGACTCTAAGACCTCCCAGTCCATTTTGTCAATTTCTTCTGGCGCATAAGTTTTCAGGTATCTTGGGTTTAGCCTCATCAAAGCCTTCGCTGTCCTTCGGTATCTTACCTGTAGATTTCATTTCAGGTCCTTTAGTATAACCAGGTATAATGAGCATAAAACTATGAGTAACAACAGAGAAGAAACCAATTGCTTCCCAAGAAAAAGCAGGAGTTATTACTCAATTTTGTTATAAGCAGAACAAAATTTTTGCTTAATTGGATGATTCCAGGAATTAGTGGTCTCGTGTTACAAATATCTGACAAACTCTTATATATATATATAAATATCAGAATACCGTATACAAGTAAATTACTGGAACATAGACTTACCCACCTCAATGGGTTATATGATCTAAAAGATATGTAGCATGCTTGCGCATATTCATAGAAGGCAATATATGACTCAAAATATTCTTGAAATGAACATCTTGGAAATTCTTGAAACTTTAAGTTTTTCTCTTGGTCCTCATCTCCATCCTTCTTATTATAACCACAACTCTTTTGATTAAAATGCTAATTTATTAGTGACTCACGTTCGTGTCACGTCCAAACAAAATATAATCATACATTTCTAATCTCTAACTAAGCTTGAAATCTAGCCAGAAGTTTGAAATAAAAAAAAAGAATTTATTAGGTATATCTATCTCAAAAAGATATTGAAACAAAAGAAACAACATTTATTAGAGAGAGCAAACATGATACTTTATTATAATCCTTCATATACCACAGAGGTAAATCTTTTACCCCTTAATTGGAAAACCAGCAAGTTTAATTCTTTCTATTTACATGAACTTGAATTTTGATACACAAGTTCTAATTGAAGGATCTAACCAGATTAGTACTTCCAGTAAGATTTCAGGTTCATACCTTCACATAGATATCAATGCAGATGTCCAAACAGTCATTGGACGCCAGCGTCTCTGAAATTCGACCAAGCACCTCAACCTCAAGCTCCGACCCCAATTTCCTCTGCTCCGATCCGTCCATCTCTGCGTTGTCACCACCTCCGCCGTCTGCTTCCCCAATCCCCTCGTGCCTGATCTGCTGCAGTATCCCCTCATACTCATCCTGTAACCTCATTAACGCCTCGTCTAACGGACCTTCGTACCTCATAGAATCCACCTCTGCCTCGTACAACGCCTTGATTGCCCCTAACGTCTCCCTTAACCGATGAATTTTGAGCTGATCCGTCGCCTTTGTCCGCCTCAAGAACTCAACCGCCTCCTGCAGCCTCACAACTGCAGGTTCACACCCTGCCGTCACCGCCCCAATCGCCGCGTTCAGACGGTCCACGCAGTCGACATATTTTAGAAGCCGGGCTAGGTGAGGCCTGTCCACAAAGTAATTAGTGATATGCCAAACTCCAGCTAGTACTGTGCTTAATATCTTAGAATAGCTAAATAGTCATGAGATGTTTATGTACATACTTGGCACTTGTGTCATCGGAGAGGGAAAGGAGGCGGCGCTGGAGGGACTCAACGAGGGCGAAACTGTGGAGGACCAAGAAAGCAGGCGACACAGCACGGTTGATGCGCGAGTGCAGCGCTTTTGCGGTGATGGATTGGGTCTGTAGGGGAGCGATAGCATCTGATGCAGCTGCAACTGTTTCAAAGCCATGGGAGATGCGGTGGCTGACAGCAGCGATGTCATTGTTCAAGTATGAGGATGCAGCAAGAAGGGCAACAAGGTTGGACCGGGTGGCGTGGAGTTTGGAGAGCACGGCCGCCTCATCGTCGGCTGCAGCAGGATCCATGCAGGGGGATGATGGCGGGAACTGTGGTGGGAGATTGGAAGAGGTCTTTGTTAGTTGCTGATTTGGTTTGTTTTTTATATGAAACTTTGCGCGTTCGTGTAGTGTTGTAGGGTGAGTTAGTTTAAAATGGAACTAATGGTCGGCTGAAAGTCTCTCTCTCTATTGTCTTATTATTATAGATTGAAACACAATCACAAATTCGCAGTGCTGGATGTGCAAAATTGAAAAAAATTCAGAAAGTTCAACAGAAGCATGGAAACTCTCCATGTGTACATATGAAAAAGGAAGAAAATAAATATAAGAAGCAATCAATTTGAAATATGACAATAACAAATAGTTCTACTCTATTGGAATAATGAATATGGATTGAATTCTATAATTAACATCTAAAACATTCATTTATACCAATTAAAACTCATAATTTTTCAGTATCTTCCCATTCACTGATCACAAGGAAAGATGTGAAACATGTCATTATTCTTTTGTAACATACGTCCCTTAATTCAAAGCAGTAAATTTCAGAATTGTGAAGGCTTGAAAATAGACCAATATCCACACGGAAGCTAAGAACACTATGTGCAAGAATGCAAAGTGAATGATGCTACATGCAAACATTCAAAAACATTTTTTTTAATCTCTGCCATTGACAAATAATCCAATGTTTAATTGTTTAATGTGAGGGAATCAAGGACGAGAGGAGAAGAAAGGACAGAAGACTGGAGAGAAGACAAAGGCTTGATGAGCAGGAGGAGGTATCCAATTGGCAGAAGGAAGGAGGGGAAGGAAACAATAGCAAGCGTTTAAATGCGCAAAGTACAGCACAAAGCATATTGGCCACCATCACTGGAACCATAACTTAATTAGCTAGGAAAGTGTCGTGATGCACAAACTTGTGATTGTTTTATTGAATTCCGAGTTTGGTACAATTGCAGGCACAATAACATCCTGAATAGATTGGCGTGAAGGCGCAGGAATCATTCTCAGCATTTTTTCTTTCCTGACAACCCCTGAATGTGTCGAAACTGAAGGCATTAAAAAAAAGTTCTTCCTTTTTACTGGATAGACTGCAGATCATGCATGTAGACTAAAATGTTACTGATACTGATTATGCAACGCACCACCAGATTAATATATCACAACAAAGAATTTACTGCCTGGAGCCATTAGTTAATTAGAAGGGAGTTAATTAGAAGGGAGTCGAAAAAAAGAAAGAAAAGAAGAAGCAAGCAAACAAGAAAAAGAGGAAAAGAAGTCGTGTATAAGAAACCAAGGGAAAATTCAAGGTGCAGTATAACTCCAAACAAGGCAAAATAGAATGATACCAGTTGAAGAAAACACCTTTCGTGATGACATCATTACCAAGGGCTATGGCGTCGAGTAGTCCTCTTGACATCTCGGAGAAACCAAAGAAACAAAACAAAATTTCGAAACAAGTTTCACAGGTAGTCTGTAAATAATAATAGTATGACAGTGAAGAATTTTACTATGTGCAACCATTATAGAAGGGCCCTTTAAGAAAAAGAAATAGTGAAAGAGTCATGCATAGGAAACTAAGACAAAATGCAAGGTGCATTGAAAACAAGACAGAATGAAACAAAAAGCCAGCTGATAAAGAAAATGCCTTTAATGATGATATCAAAGAATTTCTTCGGTGGTGATTGATGAACTCTAGAACTACCATGTCATGTAGTCAGTTGCACAACTGAGAAAACAAATAACCAACACAAAAACTTGGTACATAATTTCTATGGAAAATTCTTAAAATTGTCTGCTTAATCAGGGGAAAAGGAATTTCTGCATACACAAAAACATTTTTGAACAAATTCCTCCTCAAACACTATCCAATGGCAAAAGAAGCAGGAAATGCTTAATAACTTGACTTCTAACTGTTGACAATATCATGAAACACAGCATCTCAAGTTAGTGATATTGATTTATACCCAATCAAGCTATTATATAGTTATGTCATGGAGCAATCATTCTTTACTGAAGCAAAAGTTAAGGATGTGTCGAAACTTATTGAACAATAATTGAGTTACTTGAGTAACTTTGGATTCTAAGAATCAGATTGATATTTGAATCCATTTAATAGTCAAATCTGCTGAGCTTTTGGGCCAAATTGTTTGGAATAAAATTTGGAACAATGAAGTGTATATGTCAAGATCTCAAACAGCATTCTATAAGCATTACATGTAAGAATCCATCAACAAGCTTTGTATCTACTATTTGTGCACTTCAGTTTTCTTAAGCTCTGTAAGGGAACACAATTAGAGCTCTTTGAAGCACTAACACCAGAAAAATAAAAAAAATCCAAAAGTTAGATGTTATAGATGCCAAAAGACTTGTATACCAAATGCATCAGATGTTCATCAGAGCAAGCGCGGTAAAGAACTGGGTACATAAGCCACCAACCAACAAGTATATCAAGTAGTCCAACAGAAAAACAAGGAGCACACAGTCAGAAGCGCATAATAAATTTGTGACATGTGGAATTTTGGCTTATAACCACAACCCAGCAGCATAGGCCATTTAGAATTTCAGCATGAAATCACTGTAAGAAACATAGACCTAGTCTAGTAAGAAACTGAAACCACATAAGTCTTGTCTACCAAGCAAGAAACAATTGGAAAGGTTTCATTCAAAAAGGAAGAAGAAGAACCTCAGAAAAGTTGTATGCAATATTTTGAACCAAAAGGTCCATGGCATGCAAGCATTAGTTATGCTAAATAAAACAATAGATTCTCTCAAAAAAACTAAAATAAATAAATAAATAAAACCATAAATAACAAGCATAGTAACCTGTCAATTGTTTGCTTGGTATACTCCAATCATGACCATCCAGCAAAGTTCCATCCAGGGAATGACATAGATACTAGTGACATAAAGAACCTTCCAAGCATTGTTGAATCTAAATTAATCATAATGAAAATTGACCAAGTTTGGGTCACCTCTATATGCCTGTGCTTCTCTCTATGTTTTTGGGAGCCTGAGAATGCCATTCCGGCATTCCTTAGTGGATGAAAGAAAAAAGAACCACGAATGACATCCAAGATTCTAAAATAGCCAAAGAAATTAATAACAAAATATTGGACAACTCTTGGACGTATGTATACATGTACACACACATGTATATATGTAAATAGTGAAAGGCTATATTACACAGGGTATGTTAATACCTACTATAAAGTACACAATGTGCCATCATTATCGATGACTGAACCATTCATTATGACTTACATACTTTAAAACCCACGTGGATTGAAAATCGCATGGATCAAAAATTTCTATTCTATTATCTCATAATCTAAAATAAATGGCCTCCACCGGTCTTGAAATGTGATTGTTTTGAGTCACTTGATTTGTAGAATAGAAATTCAATCCACGTGATTTTTCACCCATATGAGTTTTAAGATGTGTAAATTGCAATGAGAGGTTCGGATCATCAATATGGATGATTCATTGTGTACTTTTGTAATGTTATACCTATTATAACCTTTCCCTATGAGAGAAAACACACACACACACACACACACACACACACACACACACACACCATGGTTTAAAATCTCGGTATCATTGTCGGTATCAGCCAAATAGATTTTAGTATCAATATCATCAATATCAACCACATCGATCATATCGGCCCCGATATCGGCGAATATCACATAGGTAAATATCATAACGGGTACTCAAAATTCAATACGATTTTGCTTATATATATCAGATATGAGCTGATAATGTGCAATGCATAAAACCCTTATGTGGATCACTCCATAAAATGACCCGCTCTGTTCATATGGGTCAAAATTCAGTTAAGTTCTTGGAGTTAAAGATGATAAGGTTTTGATCTCATTTTACTATTAATTAATCAAGGGTCTTAATTAGTCTTACTCTTAATAAATAGTTGAATTTACAATCACTTGTTGTACAAACAAATAAGTTTGATGCCCTATGATTGTTTTATCTCCAAGCACCTAACTAGATTTCTCTCCTGCTCTCTCATTTCTCTTCTCTCTCTCTACTGCTTTCTCTCTCTACAGTCTCTCTCTCCCTACTTCTCTCTCTCTCTACGGTCTTTCTCTTTCCCTCTGTTTCCCTCTCTCTCCTATTCTCATTGTCTCTAGCTCTCTCTTTCTCTCTCTAGATCTCTCTCTCACTAGCTCTCTCTTTCTCTCTAGCTATTTCTCTCTAGCTCTCTTTTTCTCTTTAGATTCTCTCTAGCTCTCTCTTTCTCTCTAGATCTTTCTCTCACTAGCTCTCTCTCGAGCTCTCCCTCTTTTCTCTTGCTTTCTCTCTCTTCTTTTTGTCCTCTCTTTTATTCTGTTTCTCTCTCTAAAAATATTTATTTATATTTAATATGTTATGGCGCATGCGCGAGTTTCTGGGATTCCAGACTTTACGGCTTTTTCAAAGATTTAGGCTAGTGTCCTCGTCTCGTTTTGGGCTTCCCGCTACGTCGGGTCGACTTGTATTCCATTCTGTATTTGGATTGTATTCATATTCTGTATTTGTATATGGCCGAGTGTCAAGTATTATACATGTATATGCCTGTAACGAATGCTTGTAGTAGGGTAGTTTACTTCCTGTTCATATGTCATGCCTGTGATATTGTCTATTACTGCTTTATTATATATATGTGTTTGACACTAACACCTACTGCAGATACCTATACAGCCTCTGAGCTTAACCTCACTGAGGTTTATTAACGGCTAGTTCTATTTTTTAGCATCACCTGATAGGCATGTTTAGCGCCCAGTGCTTTATTCACTAGATTCGCCCAGGCGTGATGCTACTGGATTTTAGACTCGCATTTTAAGCTGAGTCGTCCCGATAACTCTATCAAGAGTATTAGTGATTAAACATTATTCACTGTCCGTGCCTTCAGCTTGCTCAGCTCTGCTTACTTGTTCGCTTTCTTGTTTAACTGCATGTCAGTTCCCTTACTTGCTAGCCATAATCACATGTGTATTGTTGGTACTAACATCGCATGCAGGTACATACATAGCCTCAGGGCTTAAACTCTTCGAGGTTTATTAAAATCCTCTGGACTTTCTAGCTATGCCTGGTAGGCATGCTTAGCGCTCAGTGCTTTATCACTAGATTCGTCTTGGCGAAACTCTGCCGGATTTTTGACTCGCCTTCTAAGTCAAGTCATTCTAATAGCTCCGTCAATCGCTGTAGTGATTAAACAATTTATTGTTCGTACTTCCAGCTTGTTTTGCTCCGCTTAGATGTTCGCTTGCTTTCTTATGCTTGCTTGCCAGTTATTAATTCTTCTCTTAATGATTGTGAAGAGTTTGAAATCTTATTTACACTGTTTTTCTAAGACTGTATGATTTTTCAGTATTCATACTGATATCTTATATCAGTACAGTTTTCCTCTATCACTTGTCATGTACATACTTGATATGTTAACACCTGACATGCTACTACTTGGCACAAACCCCTGTTAATGGATGATTGGAAGGGGTTAGGAAGGAAGAAGAAGTACTATTCGTAGGTGCCTTTATCAATTATGGGTGGGTGCCTTCAGAAAATTTGAGTAGAAGAGTTTGAAAACTTGTCAATTTATAAAAAAACATTAAGGGTAATATTGTCTTATCATTTAGGGATATAATTATCAACCAATAATTTTGAAAATTGGGTGGGTGCCTTAATCAATTCCATGGGTGCCTTTATTCGTACTCAGCCACACTATTTTTTATTGGAATTACTTGACTGCCCTCCAGGGTTGGTTAATGACGGGGCCAGCGGGTTTGGACAAAATTAGAGGACTGTAAAGTATCCAACAGGCTTGGCCAAGCTCAAACCAACTTCTCAAAAAGGCCAGTTGAAAGCTGGCATCAATTTTGTTGTTTTTATGTTTATTAAAATAAATTTGTTTTCATAAACCCAAAAATATTTAAGTTGAAAATTATTTCATTAAAAAATAAATTCCAATCTTGATTGAGAACAAGTCCTAAATTAGCATGGACTGGGATTGTAAAAATCACCCATAAAATAAGGACTAGTAAGAGAAAAGTTTTAGGAAAAGAAGAAAAATAAGTAAACGATACATCAATGTCTTATTTAATTTTTTTTTTTTGTCCCCATGGCATTTTAGGAGTATTCTGCCTTCTCACACGGATAAGGGAAAAGATCACGGTTTAGACCTCATTTGATAAGATAGTTTTCAAAACTGAGATTACATTAAGTTAAAATGAAACTGGGTTTTATAACTATGCAAACCCCAGTCTCTAAAACTGGGGTTATGTTTAAGTTAAACTGAAAAATCTGCATAGTGAGGTTTCAATAACCCCAATTTTATAAGGTATGGTACCTCCAAACCCAAATTTCAATAGCTCCATTTTGACTCCCAAATAAGGCCCAATGTAAGTAAACCCATTTTCGACTCTTCCAAAGTAAGGTTTTGGAAACTTTAACCTTGTTGTCAAACGAGACCTTAATTCAATTTCTTAATCAACAAGAATTAGAGTTTCAGTTAACTATCAAATTACATTAACAAGCAGATGGCCCCCCTCTTCCTCTGGTTCTAGGGTTTCACCCAAGCGCTTGCCCCCTCCCCCAGACCTTCCCCTTTCATAGCCACTATCCTTCCTCCAATAGATCCCTCCCCCTCTACCTTCCACTTAACTCTCCAATGATCACTGAGACAGATCTCTCCACCCTCTCTTTCCCCCTCTGATCTAACAAGGCTTTATCAACTATACCCGACCTTGTTGACGTTCTGTCGCTGCTCATCAAATAAGGCTCACATCCCTTGTCTTATCTCTTATTGGAAAATTCTTGGGGAGGTCTCTCTCAGCTCTAGTCACCTCAATAAGAGTGGGAAATCATCCTAATGAATTATGGATTCTTCTTATTTTAATTCACCTCGTCAGTGGCTTGCGATCAGGTCTTTCTTTAGGGACCATGAGTCCTTGATGATGTTACTCTAGTGGTGGAGCTATGGACTTCCATCTTTCGCCCCTCCCCTACTCTATTTCAAAGGATATTCTTTGGGTTCGCCTACTAGATCTACCACCGGTGCTCTGGACGAAAGCTTCTCTTGAGCTCATCGTTCAAAGGTCAATCGCCTTGTTTGCTTAGATAATACCGCCGATTTTTTTCCTCTTCCAAAAGTCGATATGCTTAGGTTGCGATCAAGGTAGAGATCTCTCGCCCTCTTCTTCCTCGGATAGACGTCCTCATCATGGATCATATTCCCCCTTTCTGGCAAACCTTCGAATATGACCACATTCATCTCTTTGTTGATGTTACGATTGTGTTGGCCATCGAATGACTGACTGCATGCAGCAAGATGTCCCGCAACATCCTCCGCCAGCTCCAACTTCATCGTCATCCTCCGAATCCAATTTGAGATGGCGAATTCGGCATGCGTACTCTCTTTTGACCAATAATGATGATGTAGGGGTTCCCATCCCATGAATCCATGTCCTTCGGCGACATCAGAACCTTAATGGGCCTCTGGCTACGACGGCAAATCACGAGCTCCCATCAGTTCATTGCTTCCAAAACCCTAGCTCTTTCTCAAAGACCCTAGGGGTTTTTCAGTCACGCGTGTTATCACGTGATCAGGTCCTATCTACTTTGGGCCTGGGACAAAACTACTTTGGGCCACTTGGCTCAGGTGATAATTTCTTAATTGGAAGATTTTTAGGAGGTGGGCCTGTTGACCAACATGTTGCGGTTCAACAATGTCCAGCACAATTCTAAGCTTCTTTCAGAGGCAACATGGGATCCCCTCAACTCTGAGGTCGCCATCTACTCCCCACCCTTTACAACAACACCCTCCACTCGTTGCCAAGACCAATTTCCACTCGCCCACGAGGAGGCGGTCCAAAAAGTGCGAGCTGCATTGACTTCAACTGTTTCTGAGTCTACATGTTTCCCTTCATGAAAAATGACACACCCCTTTGATCGTTGCTCAAGAGGAAAGGTAAAGGACCGCTAACAAACTCTCTTGGCCCTCATGGCATCGTCATCACTAAACTAAAATTTAAATCAACTGTGAAAAAGAGAATCTCCAAGTCAATAAAAAGGCCACAACATGCAATGTCAAAGATGACACCTCCAAGTCACACCAAAATCCCAATTATAAACTAAGGATATCAAAAGAAAGATATAGAAAACACAACAGTAAGCAAATTACAAAAATTTCTTTTCTCAAAGAATGAAAGAAAATGGCATAACTACTCATATCTTCAACATAAGGCTTGTTTGTTTTTTGGAAGGGAAGAGAAAAGAAAAAGTGATGAAGAGAAAATGAAGAGAATTCTCCACCTATTCTTTGATAAGAAGAAGAATAAAGAGGGAAAGAGGAAGCTGAAGAAGAGAGAGAGAGAGAGACAGAGTGAAGGAAATTAAAATAAATCAATTTTTTTGCTTGATCCCCGAGCTCTCCTTCACAGCCAAATTTGGCCGGAAGAAAAAAAAAAGGAAGAGAGCAGAAGAGATGGGGCTTCGATCGACAAGCTCGTCCGCGTCAGTGCCAGCTCAGATCAGATCCGAACTCTTCCCCTCTTCTTCGGCAAACTCATAATTTCTTCCTTCTTCCTCTCTCTTCCAAGAAAACAAACAGGCACACAATGAAGTAAACAATATCTCAGCTTTCAAATGCAGCAAAATTCTTGGAGGTCAGTCTTCTCTTTATTAACTAAATCTACTCCGCAGCAAAACCCTCACCACTCGAACTCAACCAATTGTTAATTTGTTGTACAATTCCAATTCAACAAAATTATGGATCTCTTCCCTCTACATCCACTGTTTACAATGGATGAAGGGTGAAGGATGGAGCCAGAGCTGCCATAACAAAACCGGCAGCAGGAAAAGGCTAATCTGTGTGTTTATTCTCTCTTAACATTTGCTAGATCCTGTGCCTATCGATGAGAAGGATATCTTTCCATGCTTCATAGAACATCCAGGTGATGCCGGATGATGGCATCACCTTCAAACAGCTCGCCCCCATCCTCTGTAGAGGCCGAGGAGGCCCCGTTCCTTGATGACCTCCGAGAGGGCGGCAGCCATGTGGGGCGGGCACTTCCCCTGTAGAGACCCAACCATCAAACGCTTCCGAGCAACTTCCAGAGGGAACTGATGGTGCTTGCCGTGAACCCTGAAGAAGGACAAGAAAGGAAAAATTACAGATAGATGGAGAGCTTCATCAGGAGTCACAAGGTACGGCTGCATTTGAGATAAAAGTGTAGCAAGAGGGAAGAAACATCATCAATCAATAATCTGGCCATGGAAAATAAGTTGATATTTGAATGGTTATTAGATAAGCATCAGAAAAAATATGCGGCCAGTTGTTAGCAACATGTGAAGTTCATATTTTCCAAATGCTTGTTCATGATGGTGAGAGATGGTCATAGTACATTCATTAAGAGGCTTCCATGAAAAAAAAAAACCTAATCTTCCAGAAGTTAGGGCAGATTCGATCAAGGCAAGGCCTTCCTCTAAACCCTAGACCCAAGTAACAAGTGACCTTACTTTACATGTCATGTAATTTAAATCATAAAACCAAGAAATGACTCTTAAGAAATTCCCCTAAAACTAAGAAAGAAGCTTGGTAAAGAAGGAAGATGACAAGGTTTACTAAGAATCACATTCATCTAAGGAATTAATGATCCAAGTAGTAAATATAAGTAACAAGCATCAATGTGCCTATGTGAAGGAGAATATTATGATTATATGTTGTAATCAGAAATACTTTTTATATCTGCCTAAAACCCGCCTACATAAGCATCACCCTCACCTTTAAGTAGTATGCCAATGGGTAGGTCAGTAGGCAGCTTTGAAAGAAGTACCATTGTTGGCATAAAAACCCATTAGATTGAGATTTTAGGTGTTAGGTCTTGGTCCTCTTCAGCAGAGTTTTTTGTTTGTTTTTTAACCCCCTGATAGGAGACTCCAGTAGCCTGTCCAGTGACCCATAATCTGGTGGCATAACAGATTACATGCCCATTCAACAACCTCCAACCTCATCCAAACTTTTGGTGGAGTGGTTAAAGAACTCTGAAATACAAAATAGTCATGAACCAACATAAATACCAAGAAAATTTGGTAAGTATTGGAATGTGAAGCCGACCCTATCAGTGTGCTTTTAAGATTTCTTTCCTATCCATCAAGTGGGCACAAAAAGGTCCATCTTTTGAGTACCCATAGTTCTCTTCTTAGAGATGTTTACACTTGGCTCACAACCTATGTTGCACAGGCACGTCAACGCTGACTTGGACACGACACATCGACGCATGTCAGATTCTAGAAAACTCATACGCCGTGTGTCCTATACGAGTGTCTGACACATGTTTGACATGACACAGCTTCATGCTAGGAGAGTGTGCTACATAGCTCACAATTCTGAATTGTTTCAGAGTGTTTTAACCACTAGAACCAAAAGCTAAAGGGTTGTTGAATGGGCATTGGACTCTCCATGTTGTGGGCCAACAATGGAAACAATTCTCAAAGTATCTTGTTGACTTACCCACAAAAATACTCACCTGACAGATTAGGGCGATGAGGCTGATAGGTTATAGATGAATATAAAGAGCATTTTTAGGCCTAGTTATATACATCAAATTATCATAACAATCTCTTTTGCATGG